>WBNH01003636.1:141143-167954 GCA_013401255.1 Urocolius indicus | reverse complement strand
TGGAACAGGCTGCCCAGAGAGGTTGTGGAGTCTCCTTCCTTGGAGGTCTTCAAGACCCACCTGGGCATGTTCCTATGCGACCTGATCTAGGTGAACCTGCTTCTGCAGGGGCGTTGGACTTGATGATCTCTATCTCTACTTGATGATCCCTTCCAACCTCTACCATTCTATGATTCTGTCTTGGATGATATACTCCAGTTGAGATATAATCTAGTTATTGGGGATAAATACCATTGGGATTTGTGGCTTGAAGCTTTGTGGAAGGAAGAAGTATTAGGCATGTGTCTCTTAGACCTCATGGATTGTGGCATGGAGCTGTCACTTGGGTTTCTTCCAAAAGGAATCTGTTCTGGCACCAAATATCTCTGAGAACTGAACCAAAGGGCAGTCAGGGGATCCACTTCACAGCTGCTCCGTTGGTTTGCAGCAAACCACTCATTTGGTTACATACTGTGTAATCCCCCATTCTGTCTCCTGACAGTGTAGTGGTTTGTCTCTCTGCTGTAAAGAGTGGATAAGGCATTTTGATGCAAATAATTTTAAGCATCTCTGTTGAAATAAAACAAAAGGGAAAAATTAAAGTTGTTCAGTAGAAAATTATAGGTAATCTGCCTAGAAAGGACACTAGGAGGTTTCACATTATTAAATAAAACTGAAGTTACCAAAATAAGATAATCCAGAAGAAGCCAACGCTAAAATTCCCTACATGTCACACCTCAAAGCAACACAAAAGGTAATGGTCACAGTAGCTGAAGTCTTCTACTGATGATCTAGTCTTGATTTTTATCTTATTTCTCCCAATGGAGAAGCATGGGGCTGAGTTGTAGGAATCCTTGTTTCCATCAGCACTAATAAGATCAAGGTCTTGTTTTACAAATGAGGGAAACCTGACACACACAATTTTGCAAAGAGCAGTCAGTTAGCTAGTGCTTTGTGACAGCTTTTATATATGCACCTAACAAATGGTGGAGAATTATGGCAACGGAGGCATAGAAGTAAGCATGAGTGCCATGGCAATAAATAAGAGCTGATATAACTCAGTGGCATTTTATTTACTTCAGTTCTGCTGGACTGATTTAAATCAAGTATGAATTTGGCCCAAGGGCCTTGAAGAATCTGAATCTTGCTGTCTCAACTCAGACAATTTTTTCCTAAATTCCAGCAAGAGTCATGGTTGAACAAAGACTTGAAGATTCTGTCATTACATAACACGAAACTGTGCCTCATCAGCAGTTCATTTAGATTTGAAATCTATGTAAATATTTTACAGAAAGATCATCTCTAAAATTGTTACTTAAATTGTATTTTTAATGCTGAGTCATTTTCTACTCTGTGTATGTCCAAAAAGGTAAATCGCATTCCTCAGTTTAACAAAATCAGAAGCATGTATTAAAAACCCCAAATAAATTACCAACATTTTGCATATCTGAGATAGAAAATTTGCATATTAAACAGAAACAAGCAAAATATCAATGGATTCTTCGAAATTCAGCACTGTAGCTCCTACAGCTAAGTAATACAAAGTTTCTTCATTTTTCTTTTATGTTGTTTTTATTTTGGTGTTTTCAACACAGACTCCTCAACTTCACAGCAGTGTCAGACCCCAAACAGAATCACACATTAAAATAATTACTAATTGTGGGAAAAGGAAAAAAAAAAAGTACGACAAAGATATTATTTTTTAAGAGGCCTTATTGTCTCAGCTTTTTGTACTTTCCAAGCAAAAGTAATGGCATTACTTTTGAAATCCCAAACAAAAACACAAATATAATTTCATCTTGCAGTAAGAGTGCTAAAGCAGATCTAAAATGATCTATTTTTATGAACTTCTGTCTAATTTTCAAGTTGATTTCTATGCCTATGTGTGAGAGAAAGGTGGCAGGTTAGACTCAAAAGGAGCAAAAAGCCTAAACACTGCTTGCCTTGCTCTGAAAGAGCAAGTTCAGAGCTAGGTATCAAATATGGGAGCCCATTAAATCTCCTATCACACCATTCACCAGCGTGCCAGTAGTTGCAAGGAAAGGAGCCACAGAGCACTTTTGACCTGTGGGTTGCAGATCTACACCACTCCTTAGTTAGATTCAGCTGCAAAAGCACCAATCAATGCTAATGAGGAAAAAAGCTGATAGAGCAGGAAGTATATCACCACCTTGGCTGTCGTATCTGTGCTGTACTGATATAGAGCTTATTTTTCCCAGACCAAAGCAGAAAAGGTGTTTTCCCTTTGGCCCACAAACTATATAGATGTAAATAAGTATTTGGAGGTGGTAAGGTCAGGGAGTTTTTGTTAGCATTTCATACAAGTTGTGACTCAGACAAGAAAAAGAATTCAGGTCAAATGACAATTAAATTTCTGTTTGTTTGTGTGCTTTTGGGTTGTTGTGGTTTTTTTGTGAGAGAAGATTAAAAAAAAAACTCTCTACAAATAAATAGTAAATTTATTTTATTCCCAAAGAAAGTATTTTACTTGCTGTGTTGAGCAGGAGATTTGTGCTCAGAAGTAAATTTGTATGAATTTCAACACAAAATTCTTATTTCTACAGAAGAAAAGGGAAGACTCTGTTTCAAAGTTGTTGGCTTTGTTTTTTTTTTCCCTGTTTTCTTGCTGCTGTGATCTGTTGAAATTGCTTGACCAGTGGTTGTAGACTCAGAAATTGATTCAGGTGAATTCTTATGTGGGTTTTTTTCTGTGAAACATTTTCATGTTTCTTCTTCAAAGCACATGTAAAAGGTAATAAATTTTATCTTTGACCGGCTAAGTGGCTCCAAGGAGGTCTGAGTGTCCTCTATTTCCATTGAAGCCATGAGATAATGTTTTGAGAGTGCATAGCTTTTCCCTGGGTTATGTTGCCAACTTACAATACAACACTTGTAAGTTTTAGCCTGCTCCCAGAAATCTGTCCTACTTAGGAATGCTCTGCTCCCATTCATGTGAGCAAACTCATTGACACTTGTGTACTGCAGTATCTGTAGCCAGTACTTTTATTGTAGCAGATATCTTTGTAAGTTTGGATTAAGGTTGAGCATCTCAAGGAAAACAGTACAAATATTTAAGCTTTATTTCTTTAAGATAGTGTGAAACAGAAGAAGTCATAACTCCAAGCAAGAAGTTTTTAAACAAAACTTGCCTAGAAATGTACATTTACACACAGGCAAATGTAGTCCTGCTTGTTTATCCACAAAAATCTCCTTTCTGACAAGAAAACTCTGGAGTTTCATAGGGCCTACTATTACTCTTCAGGAAACATCAATAGCCTAGGCAGTGAAAAGCAATGATCACAGAATGGCTCCTCTGAAGACCCAGCTAGGAAACTGCATCCCTCAGTCAGAAACTTGGCCTTTTAAGTGTTGCATCTCACTGTCTTCACCCAAGGTTTTCTTGAAAAAGAATGAGTATCATGTGAGACATGGCCCTGTAGCTCTTGTTTCAAGGAAGACTTGTGTTTAATTTACTTTGCTTTGGCTGTTAGTCAACCATGAAGGGTATCATGCAATTCTTTGCAGCCTGAGCACCAGCAGAGCCCTTGCTGTGTCACTCAACCAACATGTTTTCAGATCAGCCCTTTTCTGAGCCCTTCCCTCAACACAGATTATTGCTGTCATTCATACTCCCTCTCCTTGATTCAGCACTAGAGCTACAGCCAGCAGAGTTGGGTTTACTTTGCCACTTTATTTTTTTAAGAAAATACCTGTGAGCCAAAGACCAGTATTAAGTCTGAAGCAACTTTTAAGCACTGGTTGGCTCACCCTTATTAGAAACTCTGCCTTTGCCTCTAGTTATTTCACTTTTACTTCATAAACATCATAGGCATTCAAAATGCAAACTGCAGAGGAGATCAGGCAACTTCAGATAAGCATCAAAGTTGCCCCTGAGTATAAGAAGAAAAGGCAATGATGCCAAAGACAAGGCAGCAGTTGGCTGTCAAGCCTTGGTCTCGGGCACATCACACAAACTGTTCTTTGTGTCACATTGCTTGCATGCACCTGCCAATTCTGTAAAGCACAAACCTTGCCGAGGGAAAGTTTCAGATGATCTCTTGCTGTTTTCTAAGGACTTAGGTTTTATAGAAAAGCAAGTTGGATTATTTTTCTTTGCAAAGCTGTAAAAATAAGAATTGATAATGGAGGCTAGAAATATTGAAATCAGAAGTAATCTGTATGTTAATTGGTATCTATGCTTCAATTACATTGGAAATACTTTGGTATAAGGTTGTCCTAAGGGTTAAATAAAGATGTCCTTTATATATAGGATTAAGATATCCTTGGCTGTTACCTTTTACTTAGCCCTCAAGGAAAAAAAATGTTGAAGAGGAAATGAACAGGCAGAAGCAAATGACATTAGCAGAGTGGAATGATTAATCCTGAATTATGTGGCTTAGACATATATATCCATGATCAATGTTTCAAATGAGTGAGAGGAAAAAAAGCTAACCCAGTCTAAAATGCCAAAAAGAAGCAGTAAGATATGCATTGAGAGAATATTTCAGCCAACTGGGGTAAAATAGCATTGGTGACAAAGGTGAAAGCAGAATGGGATTGTGCAAAAAATAACTATTAAAGCAAAGGAATCACGCTTAACAGCAATACATGGAAAGAAAGACTATGTCATGATGGTCTTCCCTTTTTCTTGCAGCTTTGACTGAAATACATTTACACCTACACCATTCCTACATCATTTGGGTGAAGATGATGTATTCTGCATATGATCTCAGCCCAGTTTTCACCGATCAGGTAGGTGCACTTGTTTGTACGTATGTGGATGGTTGCCTGAGCAGTATCGAACTTTAGACTATTCTGAGTTTGATACATGTGCTAGATCTGGGATGCCTCAAGATGTTCATCTCCTTGACATCTCACTTCAGTAACAGAAATCTTTGAAAACATTGCTTTTAATTGATAGTTGCATGTCTCCACTACTAGGATATATAATATCCATCACTACGAAATATTCAGAAAATCTATCTAAAGACCAAAATGTGAGCTGGGAAGAATCTTCTAACATTGGTGTGATTAGTCAGCTGAAATGCCGTTGGGATTTGAGTACCTTAAACCTCCACAGCTGTGCTTTGGTGTTCTTTGAACCCTTCTTTCTACATACTTCTAGGAAAAACATCCAAACATTTCTAGACAACGTATCACACCCTTGAAGAATTGTGAGAGAATGGTTGCATGAGAAAAAGCACGTAGATATTTTGCAGCTGACCGAGGAGGAATGTGTTAAACATCGCACACAGCTGGTGTAGTTGCTGGGGAGGCAAGGACACACTATCTTTGACTGTTGCAATTATACGATAACAGGATGCTTGTAGTGAGAAAGGCGTGGGAAAAGCACGATGGGCTGATCTTTTGTACACGCACCAATTAGGAGCTCAGCTTTTGCACTATGTATGAGCTAATTAACTATGGTATAAATATTGGGTAAGCACAATTAATAATGAAGCTCGCTGATCACTCATATTGAGTACCTGTGTCTTCCCTCTAACGCGACAAAGAATAATCAAATGTTTTTAGTCACAAGAATAATGCAGGGCGGTTCAACTTCAGTGCAAACCTTTCTGTTTGGAGTACACCAGTACAACTGTCTAGACTGGGATGTCACGTCCAACCAAGAAGGCTGGCCTTCTGGGAAGAGAGCCCCCCACCCATGTTTTATTCAGTAGAATGAAAATCCTAAAAAAAAAAAAGAGTTTTCCCTAGCAAATTATTTTTTAAAAAGTTTACTAATTAATTATTGCTAGAGTATAACATGACACCTTGTCAACAGCCAAGATTTTGTTGTCTTAAATATTGATTCTCTTGAAAGACCGGTCAAAATGACGGGAGGGCTGAAAAAAAGACTCCTGAGAGGGATAAACCTGCCAACTGCCTAGGGAAAACCCCCACCTTTTGCAAAGCAGGAATGATGCATAGAAATCTTAATCTCAGTGGCTGACAGGAGCCATTTTATCCCTGATTGAGTGCTCTCCATACCAAACAATCTCTGCACTGAAGAAGCAGTAGCTGTTACTGCTGTGCTCTTGCAAACATGTCCCTGGTCCCAGAACAGAGCCCTTCTGATACACTGTAGCCCACTAGGGTGGAAAGCTGGGGTAATGCCAAAGAGTTCAGCAGACTGAGGAGAAACTTGTAGCAGTCCTACACAAGATAGAAAGATGCCCCAAAAGGCAACAGAGTGGGTAGTATGTGATTGTAGGTGAGCTCAGAGGGTATCAAGATGAACTTTCTTCCAACGCATGTGAGACACAGGATTGATTTCCTTAGCTGAATGGATTAAATAGTTTAAAGACAGGGTCTAACATTAAAGTGGTATATGAAAAGAAGTGAGTCAGTTCTGGTGCCACAATTTCATTAATTTATGTGAGCATGAGATTACTCCATCTGAGGTTAGGCAAATTTCATTCAGAAACCGAGCTGTTTTGTATAGATGTTAGTGTTTTGGAGATCATTCTGATGAAATTTGGATTATTTGCTATTTATCTGGGCCATAATTTATTATACAAACCTTCCTGTTCCTGAATCCACACATTAATCTCTGTTTTCTGGGAGGCTTGAGTTCTGAGAGAAGGAGAGTTAAAGCTACATTAATCACTTAACATTTTTAACAGTTTGTAAAGTTCTGAAACATTTAAAAGTTCTCTTCAGTTTCAGTTCCAAGCAGCCTTAGAAGACCTCAGGCAACAACTTTTAATGGAAACACTGGGAAACTTAGTAGTCCCTCTATTTTCTGGGAAAAAAAAAACCCCACATAGAATATTAAAAAATATTTTAAATTTCAGTTTATGTAACAATATGAAGAAGTAAATAAAGAATTACCATGAGAAATGTCTCTAGAAGAGAACAGTCTGAGCACCTTCTCTTTCAGCAATCCACAGTTTAACTGTGCATTTAACATACTGCCTCCAGCTAAAGTGTGGATGAAATAAAGCAAAAAAACCAAAATCCTCGTGACTTGCAACATTTACATATGCAGGGATTTCCCTTTCTTTTCAGTGTAACTAGTTTGTTAATTTTCCTATTGTTGATATTTTTGTTTTGTGTTGGATTAATGCTGTTTGGGTTTTTTTAATTTCAGCTGAAGTGAGAAAGTCAAAGCAAGCCAAACACTGCATCCAAATTTTATTTAGTGATTAGCATTAAGAAAGATAATGGTGCAAACAACAAGGAGACATTGATGCTAATGTTTGAGCCTTTGTCCACCAGGCCTCAAGAGACTAAATTTTCTGCTTAAATTGATATCAGATGAGATGCAGTAATTATTTAACAGTATTTAGAAATTAAGCTGAAGATATTTCATGGATTTAGTTAGTTTAAAGTTAATGCTACATCAAGAAGATTATTGTTTTCTTAATTAAATGTAACTTCAACTGCTGAGTGAACCAGGAAAATTAAATACATCCTTCTATATCACACCTCTTTATTTTTAAACCCTCTGCTTTATCCTTCAGAATACAAAAACAGTAGGAGTTTAGTCTCATATGCTTTTGTGCTAACTGAAACGCACAGATCAGTGTTATACAGCATCATGGAAAAAATCTCTATAGATATTGTATTCTCTGGAGAGCCTGATTACATGAGGAGAGGCAAGGAATAATCATGTATATCAGCTCATCAGATTTTTTTCCTTGAGTTGGGCCAGGATAGGTTCTGAAAAGGTGGTTATTTTTGCAGCAAGGTGCTGAGCTTTCTCTAGATTTGCTAGTTTAAGTGCATGTCGGGGATGAGTATTAGCCTCTGCATTATCACCTGTGTCCAATTGACTCTTCAGCATTCCTGGAGTTAAATAGGAGTCTGATATATCCCTTATCTTCTCTACAAAGTGCACCTGCCAAGGCCATACAGCTTCCTACACCTTAGCATCAGGAGCCTTCAGTCCCTGCATGTTGCTCTCTACAGCTTTCTATCCACCTCCCATTTCGCTCTGCAGCATGTAAGTAACCTGACTTCTTATTCTTAAATATTATTTTCCAGATCTTAACATCACAAATACAACATTTGGCCCTGAATGTTGTACCTTAACTGTTTTTACCCCTTTGGCTGTGATGTTAAACTTCTTGTGTACTATGGGGACTTGTGAGGACCTTTACCTATTGATAAAGGTGCTTTTGGTAATTTATGTTTTTGCTTCCTAGTGAGAGGGTTGTAGTGAGAACACGAGCAGAGAAGATTGTTAATGCAGAGTGCCTTGAGCTATCCCAGAGCTAAGTCAGAAGCTCTTATATGTAGCCAGTGGGAAGGTTACAATTAAAACATGAGACAACCTTGAGAAGACTAGATCATAGAATCATAGAATGGATTATAAATCAGTTCTGATGTGTTATTCTAGCTTTTACCAATTGTACAAGCAGCAGATTGTTCACTACGTTATATTTTATTGACCTACAGGAACTGATAGAGGAGGTATTTTTGTCACTTCTACTTGCTCCAGAACCTATAAAAGTTGCTTTTAGCTGTTAACTAGTGACTTTAATTGTGTATCTGTCTTGTTTAATGAGGAGAGGAAAAGTGAAAAAATCAATGAAAGTAGAGTTTGTAAATATGTTATCTGAATCCCCTGGGCTTATTAGATAGGATAGTCTTGTAGACAGCAAGATCCATATGGAAATCCTCGAGGTAATTTCATGCAGTGGTGTCCCATACTTATAATTCTTTGGCTGTACAGATGATTTCCTATCTGACCAGACTAAGTAAAATGAGTGAGTCACCCATTAAGAGGATTAAATGCTGCTGGCTAGAAGAAAGCAGAGACTAAGCTTTCATGTATAACATGGAATTGAACTAGTATGATAAAAGAAGTGCAAAAAAAAAAATCTAATTTTTATTTCTGACATGCTTAGATAACTGAAGGTTTTGGAGCTGCTCTATTTTAAATGAGAAACATAAATGACTTACAAAGGACCATTCAGGGGTAAATCAAGTTTAGAATATAAACTAGATGCCTAAAAGCAACCTCTGTAAATTTTCTGTGAGTTACTCTCCTAAAACAAATGTAGTCTGGAGATGTCAGTTTCTCCTATAGCCTTAGAAAGTTTTGGCAATGTGAACTTTGACAAAATTTTAACTTTAGGGCATAGGAACTCATATTTTTTTTTTTTTTAAGCTTGTACAGAGAGGTGGCTCTGAGCCAAATTTGGAGACTGGGAAATGTGACTGTAATTCCTGTACGTGTAGACAAGAATCATCAGATGTGAAAGGGGTTCAATCTGGTAAAACCTACAGATCAGGCACGAAGCTGGAAGGAATTTATGGACATAAATTAGTAATTTCAATCTGCAGGGCACTGGTGGCATTTACACGTGAGGGTCTAGGGCAATGAGGGAGTGAACAGAGACAAACAGAGTCTTGTAACTGGGAACAATCCTGTTTCATATCCAGCTTCGATCTATTTGGCCACCCTGATCCTTCAGTAGAGAGCTCCATTTACTTAAAAATTAAGTTTCTGAAGGTTGAAGGCATACAGGGGTTGCTCTACTGTGCAAATTACTTGATAGGCTATATTCCCCTAGGAAAACTTTCACAGGCAAAGAGCTGTGAGGTATTTAATTCCCTAGAGTAGGTTTGGGAGCCTAATTTGTATCAAGTGCTTATCCAATTTCACTGTTCCTCCATGTGTACCTTGAGTGGGTCACCACTATGTGATTCATGATTCAAATCTTGGAGTTTACAGGATGATGACTTGTGTTTTCTTACTATATTAAAAGGAAGGCGCTCCCCTTTCACACAGAAAAATTAAAGCACACTTCCACAACCCAGAAAAGACAGAGTTAATTTCAAAAGGCTTCTTGAATAATGGTACTTAGAGCAAGATGCCTTAAGAGAAAGCAAGAAAAGTTCAAGGCCAAGACAAATATGGTTCTTTCAGGCCTCAAGCCTCGGTCTATCATGCTGTAAAGAGGCACAGTGTCTGCTTGACGAAATAACACCCAGCAAGTTTCTGTTGGCATTCAGTATATTTTCTTCAACTGGGAAACTTCCTGTCAGCTGTATAACAGCTTTCATTGACTAAGCAGAGAAGGCCAGAACAGCTGAAGGCAAGAGAAAGAAGAAAAAAACCAGAACTTACTTAGGATAATGCCCATATCTTGTGGAATTCTGCTGTAGTAGAGTGGAACAACTCTCCTAAAAGATTATTTCTACTGAAGTGTATTTTGAGTTGAAGAAATAAACACTAACAGCAATAAATCAGACACTGAATGAAGCTTGCATTTGAGCCAATTTTCCCACGCACTCCAGCAGCTTTACTAAAACAGCTTGGTGTTGGCATCTACCGCTACTTTAATCCAACAAAGCTTTGTCTTCTAAATGCAAAGTCATCCTTTTTTTTTTTTTTTTTTTTTTTTCAGAACAAATTAAATCGGACAACTTCAGGATTTTTCTCCAGCAAATCAAGTTGGTTTAGCACAAAAGCTTGATGCAAACTTGGAATGGAAGCAGAATTAACCTCTCCTCTACTGTTATAGCTACATAGCTTTTGACTTCGCTCTCGATGCCTTCAGCAATAGGATCAAGGCTTTGTATTCCTAAATGTTGGTAATAAAAGGAGGAATACTATACCTTTATTAGATGTTCTTGACCTTCACCACTACTGGTGCTCTGACAATATCATGCTGCTATTCCGCATGGTAGATTTATCTCTGAATCCTGTATTGTCTTTCAAATGAGCCACATCCAAGGAGATTTGCCTTTTCTTGTCTCTTCTCCTCTAAGCAGAGAAACATTCTTTCACTCTAACAGGATCAGAGTTTGTGATGCTCTCATCTATTCCAGAAAGTGCTAAATCTACTGATGGAGGATGATGCCAGGTCTGTTTTCCCTCTAACTATTCTCCATATTGAAGGCAAAAGAAAATAGATGTACTGTTCTTATAGGCTCTCTGTCCTCTCTTCAGATTTAACAGGTGATACTGAAAAATATCTGAAAATGAGAGCTCACTTCCATAGTTTTTTACTGTCTATTCCAGTTCATCTCTCCTGTATCATGGCACAAATAGAGCCCTAGATCATGCTTCAGAGGTGATATAAAGCAAAAATAAACTGTAAAGTTGGTCCAAATGGCTGAACAAAGTGACAGAAATTTGGTGGTTGGAGACCAGATCACAGTTTCTTGGAGAAGGCCAGGTTTTTCAGTAGCAAGGGGGCTACAGAGGTGGCTTCTTTAAACAGAGTTGCCAGAAGCTTCCTCTGTAGCTGACAGAGTTAGGGCCAGTTTTTGAGCTAGACCCTGCACCTGACCCAGGCCTGGCCAATTAGTGGTGGAGGTAATGCCTCTGTGAATAACATATTTGAGAAGAAGTTGTTGTGCAGTGGCAGAACTGCAGCAGCAACAGAGAGAGAGAATGTGAAAACATCTTTGCAGACACCAAGGTCAGTGGAGAAGGAGGGGGAGGAGGGTGCTCAGGCACTGAGAAGAAGGCTCCCCTGTGATATGTGGTGAAGGAGGTTGTCCCCCTGCAGTCCATGGAGGACCACCGGGAAGCAGAGATCCACTGGCAGCCCATGGGGGAGGTGCTCACACCGCAGCGGGTGGATGCCTGAGGGAGGCTATGACTCCATAAGAAGTTCACCCTGGAGCAAGTTCCTGGCAGGACCTGGGAGTCCGTGGGGGAGGTGCCCATGCCGAAGCAGGTTTGCTGTCAGGACTTGTGATCCTGTGAGGGGACCCAGGCTGGAGCAGCCTGTCCCTGAAGGACTGTCTCTCCTGGTGGATGACCCACGCTGGGCAGTGTGTGAGGAGCTGCCCTGTGGGGTGGCCCATGCAAGAGCAGTTCGTGAGGAGCTGCGGCCCATGTGAAGAACCCACAGTGGAGAAGTTCATGAGGGACTGTCTGTGGTGGGGAGGGACCCCACAGTGTAGCAGTGGGAAGTGTGAGGAGGCTTCCCCCTGAGAAGCAGCAAAGTCCATCTGTAATGAACTCATTGCAACCCCCATTCCTCATGCCCTGCCCTGCTGTGGGGGAAAGAAAGGGAGTCTCGGGAAGTGGAGGGGTAGGGGGAGGTGTTTTAAGATGGTTTTATTTCTTGTCTCCCTGCTTTTATTGTTTTTTAAATAAATCAAACCTTTTTCTCCCTAAGTTGAGTCTGTTTTGCTTGTGACACTAATTGCCAAGTTTGATCTCTCTGTCCTTGTCTCAACTCGCAAGCAATTTATTATATTCCTCTCTCTCTCCTGTCCAGCTTAGGAGGGGGAGTAATATTATGACTTGGTAGACATTGCGCTAAACCACCACACCCACTTATACCCATTGCCCAATCATGAAAAACAGTGGAGTGGTTGCTATACGAGGTGCTGTGTCTCATATTCTGAGAGAAAAGCCCTGCAGAGCAGTGGCCAGTCTTCACC
Source organism: Urocolius indicus (assembly GCA_013401255.1). Taxonomy (NCBI): domain Eukaryota; kingdom Metazoa; phylum Chordata; class Aves; order Coliiformes; family Coliidae; genus Urocolius; species Urocolius indicus. Next base: position 155,618 of record WBNH01003636.1, on the reverse strand, counting down.
TAAGCTGTACTACTTTGTTTGCCATCCTCAGCAGTCAGGTCTCAGCCACCTTATTCACTGAATGGCAACTTCAGACAAATCATGGTAACTTACTATGCAAGTTTTACTTTGAACTACTTGTGCACACCATGAAACATGTCTGCATTACCCAGGAATTTTTCCTAAATTTTATGTAGTCATATTGAGAGTATGTTTTGTATTTGAGATCTGATTATTCACACAAATTGCTCATCATTCAGAAAATATTTGCTAGACAAACAGTTGAGAAAGCCAGTGTTCACTGGCAATACATGCAAAAAGAGCAAAGGTAGAACACGTCAGCTACATTATTCATTAGAAATTGTTCAACCGACTCTAATATACTGTCTTTCTTTCTCTTGACAAAACATTGGGGAATATGTTCTTCAGTATATTCCTATTTGATTTCTCCTCTCACTGAATAGCTTTTACATTTGAAAATTATAACCTGCTGCAGACACAGTTTGTGAAAATAGTCTATTGGCTTACGTCAATCTACCATTACTTTCCTCTGTTCTTATGATATCCCACTTCTTTTTCCTCCCTCTAAAGAGCAGAATAGTTGTTCCAAATTCCAAAGCTACAACTCTTACCCTAGGAGCATCTTGCAGCCAGAGTTCTGCAAGTGAAAGCATGGCTAGGGTTCTAGTGTTGGAGCAGAACAGACAGAAAAGCCATTGCACTATTATTTTAAACAGCTGTGTTTTTTTTCAACAAAATTAGTGGACTTATGCAGGATTGACTGCAGTGCAAATACAGCTTCATCACCCTTCTGCTAGTCCTAAAAACATGGTTACTTCTCTTTTGAATTCATGAGTTTAAATAATTTCTCCCAGAGAAGCAAGGACTAGGGAAGTGGAGAAAAGGACATTCCAAATGGTGTAAAAAATAGGATTTGCTCACTTCTCAGTGTGGCAGGTTCAGAGGCAATGAACTGTGCCTCCAGCCAGCCATTGTCAGAGCTCTCAGAGTCCATGAATGACACAGGCAAGAGCTTTGATAATTCAGTATTGTCTGCTTTCTTGTACCCACCTTACTGGTAACTCTGCACCACAGCTAAGCCTCAAAAAAAGCTGCTTTCATAAGCTTGGCTTTATAGGTAATTTGTTGTTCTGTGCTTTGTCCCTTTGTGCATCCTCAGGGATTTGTTTTTCCTTCACTACTTCTTAAACTGGTATTTGTGGGGTATTTAGTGTTGTTTGTGCCTTTGAAGCAAGGCCAGCATGCTCTGACTCTGCCTTGCCCACAGCTCCACTCTGAGACTTGCACCTGCCTCAGGGCTGCCAAACCCTCTTTGTGGAGCCTGTGTTTTCACAGCCCCTGTCTGAAAGCTAAAGGACCTGGGGGACTAATATTTAGGTTATTTTCCAAGTGGTCTTTGAATTGACATGCACTGTAGTGCTGCATGTGAATTTACAGACCAGCAAAGCCATGTTCATCACCTGCTCTTCTTTTGAAAGAGGTGATAAGTTAGTCACCTTCATCTTGGCAGATGGAAATAACAAAACCACCCTGAGCTCATTGAGGAAGCAATAATACTTTTCTTTCCTGCTCACCTTCCCCTCAGATGCTTGAGGCTGTTACCATTTTGAGGTATTTGAATGAAACAATTACTGTGTTTACTCTTTGGGTGTTTTCTTACAATTTTATATCTTGAGGTGTTTCAATATTTAATGTTTTTTTTCCCAGCAAACCCTGGGAAGGCACAAGCACACAAACACATTTTATATTTTGACATTGTCTGCTCTAAGTGATACCTGTTCTTTCTCATTGGTTATTCTTATCTGTTTAGCTTTTTTTTGCTCTCTGTTGCTACTCTACAGCTTTTCTAACCCTTCTCCATTTCTGTTGGAAAAATGAAACTTGGACAAAGAGAGTTTTTTGTCTTTTGGAAAGTTACCATGTTTCAGGTTGGTTTTTTGTTTTTTTTTTTTATTTTATTTTACCTTTGACAATCTCACTTTTAAAAAGAACAAGACAGAAAAAAAGCATCAATGATTCTATCACATTCAGTAAAAACTTTAAGGATTAGGTTTTTTAACTCTCTTCTGTGGAATTTGCCAGGGAAGGGAGAACAGGTATATATAAAAAAATTGGAAAAATGAGTGCTTGCTGCTGTGAAAGACATAACTCTGAGAATTCAATCTTCCCTAGCATCAGCATTTAGATGATAAATTGGGGAACAGTTTCAGTAATTATCTGTATAGCACAAAAATGATCAGGAAGAATTTGGCTTATTGCTCTAGCTGCTTCTGGAAACTATTGCAGTTTATTCATATTCAGTAGATGGTATGAACCTAGCTTGAGGTCGAAGGTTGCTAAGAATCAAACAACCAAAATATTGGGATTCTCATTTTCTAGTGCAGACTTTTTAGCTAGTGCAGACAATGATTTCTCTTGGCTTACTGGAGAGAAGACATTTTATTGTTGCTGAAGATCTGAGCTTAAATGTGTCTGCAGCTGTCCTCTGTGGACAAAGTATTTTAGGTCTCCCAAGAACTCTGACTATGTGACAAGGAAACATTACGTTCGTGATAAAACTGGTGACATTTGGCTTTGTAGGAAATACAGTTTCTAAGGAATGGTGAACTTCTCCAAAGAAGAGTAGTACTGTCAGATGAAATGAAGCTCATAACTGTCTAAGGTGTTTTTTTTCAATCTCCTTCGCCAGTGAACAGGTTCAGACATCTGGCTCTGTCTGCCTTACACTCTAGACCTAACCAGATGACACAACACAGCATTCCATATTCTTGTTGAAGGGGCTGTGAAATTTATGACTAGCCATTGATGCTTCCTTATATTTAGATGTAAATATTATATCAAATATGCTTTTACTACAATTTGTTCTAATAAAAATGTGTAATCAAAATGTAAGACTATTCATGAGTAATGAATCAAAAGGAACCACAAAAAATAACTAGTAAGCAGTCTTTCTGAACATCAAATACTATGAAAAAATGATACATGCATACAGAAAGAAAAATGGGAGAAAAATTTATTTTTAAACAAACTAAAAAGGAGGAGAAAATTGTACTCTAGACTTCCATTCTGTCAGAACATAATATGGTAATCTGCCTTGATTCTTAAGGAAAGCCTTTCAATATAATTTTCTGCAGCTTTTAAAACAATAAAAAATTAAGAATGAAACGTGGATTAGTTCTCTAAGGAGTATCTGCCACTTTATGCTTTCTCAAAACCCTTGTCAGTAGAACTTCTTGGCTATTGTATTAGGAAAAATTGTATTTACCATTAAGATATTCAGAAGAACAAAGTAAGGCATTAAAAAGATAATTCAGAGAACAACTAGCTTTTCAGCAGTTTAGGGTATAAGTAGCATATATATATGCTACTTGGGAATGTTTGCATGACTTGCATATACAGACGAGAAGGCTGAATTGCGCATGTCTTCACAGAGCTAGTCATGAACTTGTTAACTTTTGTAGTGCAGCACTATTTGTAGCAATCCCATTATTACCAGTATCAATTTCTTCCACTTATGAATTTTGCTGCCATATCTTTAAGGTTGCATAAGGATGACATAGAAGGATTATGCTAAAAATCTGGTGAGAGTTTTTTAGTGAAAACACATTTGACTAATTTTGAAGAAGTCGTTTATGGATATTCTTTCAGACAGTCTTTATGGGTGCTGGAAAGGGGAATAGGGCATAGGATCAAGGGAAGAGAGATGGTTCATTGCTCAAACTTTGCAAAAGGTACATTTTTCTAAATGTAAGTTGATGAAAAACTTGAAAAGTAGGCCTACAAAGGCTTTCTATGTTAAAATTGTGTTCTTTGATGTGCTTATACAAGCTCGATGATGCTGCAGGCTAATGCACTATCTATTCATCTTCATGCTAGTTGAGACCATGTGTAATTGCAGAGGAATAAGTCTCTCTTGGACCCAAAGGGAACTACTAAACAAGCACAACTAATGAAACTACTTTCTTATGGACTTAAGTCACTTAGGTCAATTCATTTTCAAACTCAGTTACAGATTGAGATTTTTTTGCTTATTCCATGTATATTGAAAAGATTTCTCTGCCTTTTTTCCCTAAAGCTTTTCCCCTTTTCCCCTCACTGAATTTTTGGCAACATTCAGCTGCAGAAAATAGATAGTTGCATGGAACATCATCAGGGTTTTGTAAACTGCCACCTTTCTTTCTCTAATGCCCTGTTTCTATAACATTGCCAGGAAATTTCTGATTGAGAGCCAGGAAATATGGACATGTTCAGTCATTAAAGGCAAAACTACTGATATAGCGTCATTGTGTGGTTCGTATGCCATTAAAATCACTTGCTTTTTTTCCTACTCCTACCTGTATAACAGGGAAATGGCTTCAGTAATCAGGTGAGACTTTGCAGTTGGTTGTATCCTTAACTCTCGTGTATAGCAGGTGCACTGTGTCTCGGAAATAATCTCGGGGAAGCTGTGCAAAGCCCCTACCTGCACCTCTGTGGCCTACAGCCAGGTCAGCACTTTGCAAAAGATATATGGCTTTTATCTCTTGCAGACCTTAAATTGACTAATTCTCAACTTAGAAATATTGTTTGTAAACATTACTAACTTTATCTAATAGAATGCTTCAAGAGCTGCTTTCTAGAAGATTTTATGACACTCAGAAATATGTCTTCATATATTTAACCCTAAATGAGGGCACAAAGCACTCTTCATTTAGGTGTTTTTCCATGTAGCAGTATTAATTTTGGAGAATGAAAGTCCCTCTTGCCAGATATTGAATTGAAGCTGTGGATAAAGAATAATTTGTGGCAATCAATTGCATTTCAGGGTAGATTTTGGTCCTTAGTACAATCATGGTCATGCTGCTCCAATGTCAGCCATGATACAGTGCTGAGATAAGAGATCTGAGCTGTTTGACCATGCAGATTGTAAGATCTTAAAGGTTTTTAATCTACACTAGAGCAGTAAAACAGAATAATTTACTTTTTAAATCAGTAGTTTATTATAAAAGTCTCTTTTTTTAACACTGGAAATATTATTCAGAGGATGTACCAAAAGCTCTAAATCAGAACAAGTATCAAAACTAAAGGGATTTCCAGCAAATAGAGTTACTGTGTGATACGTTTGAGAAAGGTTCTTTTGTTTTAGCATCAGTTGTTCATCTGCTTAGTTTTATGTTTTTTTGTTGAAAGATGAACATATGTAGGTTTTCGTGCTATAATCCTGTTTGGATACAGTCAAGCAAATAATTACTTTTGATTTTTCCTTTCCCTTGAAAGTGTTTTTCAAAATCTTCTAAAAGCCACCATAGCTACAGCATCTTAGAAAAAAACTTATAGATTTTGCTGGATAACTACATTACTCTAAACAATGGAAATGCACTTTAACCAAGACATTTATTCCTAAATTCTTAATTAAATCAGTCCTTACTCCAGTTTCTTTTTCTTATTTTTTGCCTTGCTTCACTTTTCCTTTTAACATTCTAATGAAGAGCTATGAACCTGATGTCATTTAGAGGAGCTTTTATCACTATATTTTTCTACAAAATCCTCCTGGCATTTGGTGCTAATTTTTCATTTCTTTCAATATTTTCACTGTTTTATGCTGTTTTTCATTATTAGCTATTCAACTAAGCCGCCTTCTTCCCTAAATATTTGTTATTTCCAGAAGCACTGCTCATGATTGATTAATTTCTTCAAGACAGCAAATCTTTCAGCCGCAATAAGCTCAAATACTATACCTGGCCAAAACATTAAGTGATTTTTCTCCCATAAAAGCTGATGAGCAGAACAGACCTGTTTGTCACAAGTGCTGATGACATCAGTATCCTGGAGACTGTTTTTTTTCTTTTAAGATAGAGGAAGGCAGAGAAATTTTTATCTCTCTAGGTAGAAAAGCATCGACCATACTTCCTACGACTTCAAGTGCACACAACACTGCGTACTTGCATCAAAGCCTTTCTTCCTTCTATAAAACCTTTTTTTTTACTCCTTCAACCAACTGCAGAGCACTGTGCCAAGTCAGAGGCAAAGATTTCAGTCACTGTTGACTACATCTGGCAGGATATAGCTATCATTTCCTTTGCCTTGTAACTATCTACTCCCTTGATCTGCCTTGGGAGTGCCACCCATGCTGTTTCCAGGCCCTGTGACTATTCTCATGTGCAGTACATGGGAAAGACATGTCCATATATCATCATTTTACTATCCATTCATTATGCACTCTTTGGATGGTATACTTTGTGTTATAGTCATTGAGAAATATGTTTCTTTTTGTTAACAACAGAGAAATAAATCACCTCAAAACACAGTTTTCAAAAGGTGCTTTTCCAGATCAGATTGAAATAGGTGAAATACACTGTTTCTAGTGGTGTGTTAATGAAATATTATGAACAGACAACTGCTGCGATAAAACTCAAGCACAACAAAATAATGTCCCATATAAATCACACTTTACAAGGAAGTAATATTTTTTGGCTGCTTTGACATTTGAGACTTGGATACTACTCGTATCTGGTTTTGGCTTTGTCCTGACACATCCAAATCTTTGAGATTTCTAGTGTCACTTTAGAAATTAATCAAATTCAAGTCTGCTGTGTGATTCATTCTCTGATCTCCACAAAGTACTTCCCATCTGTGTTGTACTGAGGGCCCTCAGCCTGGCTGCTGTGAGGCCAAGTATTGCACGAGTTAGGAGGGCTGCATTGCAACAGCAAGGCAGGGTCAGACCAAGAGTGCTGAGTATTTTTGTTCCTATCATGTTGGCTGTTGTCCCTTCTTTTCCTGGAAAGCTACTTATCATGCCTTACCTCCAAGGACAGTATGTCTTTTTGATATGTGTGGAACATCAAGAAAACAGAGATCAAAGTGATCAGCTGTTGCATTGTGTGTCCTTTGCTTTTTATTAGAGGTGTTACATCCTTCATGAAGATGTGAACTATTATGTGATAACACAAATAGATTTACGTCTTTTTAAGTGCCTGATATCAATTTCCTCTTGCCATAAAGTACAAATTATTGACAAACCCCAGGTCTTCTGTCACACCTACCTCTGTGGTTTAATAGCCCTCTCCTACGTGCCCTTGTTGCTATGGTGTTCCATTTTACAGCTGCAATGTATTATATATTGTAATAAGTGACATGTGCTCAAGGCAGCCCAAAAAATCGGCAGACTTGCAATTAATAACTTAAGCAAAGGGGGTTTTTGAGGACATAAGACAACAAGAGCCTTGACAAGAATGGCAAAGGTGGTCATGAGAATTCCGTTAATACCTATAATTTGAAAATGCACCATGAGACAAGGGATTTGCGTAAAAGCAGTGAGTAAAACTCTGAATGTGCGCAGCACAGAGACAGCTTTCTCAGATGTAGGTTATATTTTATTGACTTTTTAGTTAAAAATAAACAAACCTATGTCTTATGCTAGTTTCCTTCTGGCTTGTTAGTATAAAATTGACAGGAAAATGTGATGATGTCTTAAATGTGTGAGATCTCAGACTCTTTTTTTTGTTTTTCAGGAAATTGAAAGGAAAAATCTGGAATTTTTCAGAGGAAAAAATCCCAAGAAACTTTGTGTCATGGTTTGACATGACAGCCTTTTCTGGTAAGGGGGATGGGGCTGTAAAGATGGCGCCTGTAAGAAGTTGTTTGCAACTCTCCCCAGCTCTGAGCCAGACCCACGTCTGGGGCTGAGCCAATTAGACGCCTCCACGATCACTTTTTAAGAAGAAGCCGGAAGAGGAGGTTGCTTTTCCTCCATCTTTTTCCTGCTTCTTCTTTCTTCTGTCCCTTCTTCTTCTTCTGGCTGGTGGTGGTGCAAGGAGTAGGAACAATGAGAGAAACAGCCATGCGGACTCCAAGGCCAGTGATGAAAGAGAGGAGGAGGTGTACCAGAGCAGAGACTCCCCTGCATTCTGTGGAGAGAATTGGAGAAGCTGAGATATTCACCAAGGACTGTGTCCCGAGAGAGGGACCCCGTATCGGTAGAAGAAACTGCAATTGTGATGAAGAATGCATGCCAGAGATATTTACCAAGGACTCTGTCCCGAGAGAGGGAACCCATATCGGCAGAAGCCGCAGCTGCTGGGAGCAACCCATGCCAGAGAAGTTTGCTAAGGACTTTGTGCCGGGGGAGGAACCCCGTGTTGGAGCAGGGGAAGAATGCCAGGAGTCATCCTCTTCTGAGAAGACAGAAGCGGCAGAGCCCATCTGTGAGAGACTGACCACATTCCCCATTCCCTGCCCCCCTGAGCCGCTGAGGGGGGAGGAGGTAGAGATATCGGGAGCAGTGAGCTGGGCCCGGGAAGAAAGGAGGGATGGGGGAGGGAGATCTTAAAGTGCTGGTTGTAATTTTCTCATCATCCTACTCCCTTTTGCTTTTATTCCGTTCTGTTTCTTGTAGAATAAACTTTCCTACTTTCCTCTCTAAGTCGAGTACTGGAGTTTGTTTTGCCCGGAACCGTAATTGGCAGTAAGCCTTCCCTGTCCTTGTTTTAATCCACAACAACCTTGCTTATCTTTTTACTCCCATTTCGCTGGGCCCTCCACCATCCTAATGAGGGTGGGGGTGAATGGGAGCACTGAGCAAGGGACTGTCGTGGTGCTGCTGTGCTAGGTGGGCCAAACCACGACACTTTGCATTACGATAACAGCTCATTTTCTCTATCTGCTGTGTGCTGAACTGCCAGGATTTAAAAAAAAATAAATAAAAAACACGCTAAAAAAATCCCAAATACAAACAAAATCAAAACAACCAAATAAAAGAAAATCAAATCTTAAGGATTGAACCTTCAGTGTCTTCCTGTGAAAGTTAATGAGGTGATTGAAGAAGGCAACTGTCCATCTAAAAAATATTTGCAATCACAGATATATTAACATGCACATTCATTGTAATACAAATAAAAAATTTGCAAAACTACATTTATTCACTGAATATTGATGCTGATAATAACAACACATTGTTTATGTACAGTAAAGTGAAATGATATAAATATATAAAGTTACATTTGACAAAAGCTGCTAGAAAGTGTCAAGACAAATGGGTTCAGATGTAATTCAATTCTTGCTATGTTACAACACCATTGTTAGAAGTCCTTTTAGAAGAGTCTTAATACTGATGTCATGCTGAATCAAAATATGTTTGTTAGCTGAAACTTTTAAACCTCAATGTGGAGTGTAAAAGTGAGAAATAAACGTGGTCTTAATATAAAGATACTGTTCCCATGAATAAATGAAACTGAAGTACAGATTCCCAGCTCCCTTGGTGCTGGGCATTGGATGTGCTCTGTAATGAGCCACACACCCTTTTTTCAGCATGTACACAAATACTGGTAACAAAAGGAACAGAGTTGGCCTAGGCTGTTTAGAGAAAATATTTAGTGTCCAGGAAAGTCTTGGTAGACTTTGAATTTTTTAGCAGTAGAAAGTCCCCTGTGAGGCTTCACTCACTTAGGAAATACTCCAAAAGAAGAGATTTATGGCTGTGTTTTTCATGTTTGCTGCATCCTGTCAGAACTGTTTATTGAGATTTAAACACCCAGTCCTTTTCTAAGTGCCTGGTGTTCATGCTGAGCTGATTCCATCTCTGCCACCCACAGTCCTGTCACCAGACAGGATGCGGAAACACTACTCTATGGTGGCAAGGCTGGGAAGGACATGGGCAGAGGTTGAAATGCTGCCGCTTACCACTGTCTTGATCATGAACTGTTGCCTTTCTCCAGACTATGAATGAAGCAGATATGGGTGTCTCCCTTGCCTTTCCTTCCTGTCAGCTAGTGATGTTTATCTAGTAAGCAGGAGTAATCTGAAAAATAGCTCTTGGGAAGAAATCTAACACTGACTTCATTCTGACTTTAACCTCAGGCAAACTGTTGTCAGCAAGAGACATTTTAATGATTTCAACCCCCCTACGCCCCTCAACAGCTTTTTTTCTACCAGATAGCACTGACTCAGAGACACAGACTATATTCCTAACTCTGATGTTTTTGATACCTCTCCTTATCTCTTTCCAACCCTTCCACCACATACGTGGCATAACATACATTTCCTCTCTTGGGCAATGATTGCTCTTTGCCGCATCCTTTTACACCAAATATCAAGTCCTGACTGGGGTCTCTGGTTACATGCAATAGATCAAGAGGAAATGACCTCAAGTTGTGCCAGGGAGGGTTCAGGCTGGATATGAGGAGGAATTTCTTTACTGAGAGTGTTGTTAGGCATCGGAATGGGCTTTCCAGGAAGATGCTGGAGTCACTGTCCCTGGAAGTGTTTAAGAGACGAGTGGATATTGCACTTAAGGAAGTGGTCTAGTGGTTGATAGGGCTGGGAAAAAGGCTAGACTCGATGATCTTAAAAGTCTCTTCTAGTCAAAACTATTCTATGATTCTATGACCCTTCTCTAGGTCATTGAAGATCTCAGCAAGTAGCCCTTTTTCCTTTTAGTCTCAAAGCTGAGCAAGGCTAGTTTCCTCAGCCCCTCCTGTAAATTGTATGCTCCAGCCTCCTCCATGGGGGTATCAATACCTCTCCCCGCAGTGAGAGACAGCGTTTGGGACATTGTGTGTGTGATATGGCCTTGTGAGTGCCCAGTGGAGAGAAATAATTAATTCCCAACCTGCTGGTTACACTCTGTCTAAAGCTGCTCAGGATGGGGATGCAGGACTTGCCTTTGCTCCTTGAAACCACCCTGAGTCCATCCTTCCATGTTTCCTGAATAGCAATCCTGTCCTCTAATCGATTCTCTGCACAATGCAGTGTGATGTCATTGAAAATTTGCTGAGGATGAATTTTTTCTGGTTATTTTTGGTGCCTGATGGAAATCTATCAGCCGCAGTATTGTCTCCTATGGTTGCCACTCATAAATGGCCACTGGTTCAAACCACTGCCTACTCAAAGCAAACAGTCTGGTTCAGAATTTTACCCATGTCTGAAGAGACTTGATTTTTGTAGTGTGTACAATATCACATTTTGTATTTTAATATACTTAAAAATGAGGGCAAACAGAATCAAAAGGGAAACTCTGTCATGTTTTCCAGAATTGAAACAGTATCTCATCACTGGTGTAAGTTATTTTGATATATTTGTCTTTCCTTTCTCCGTTTTTCATTTAAAATTCAGAGATTGCTAGAATCAGCTCCTAAACTACTGCATTTTAAATTAAAACTAAGTAGATTCTGTCTTGGCCTGTGCTGAAAGTAATATTAAGACATAAGAATGATCCTCTGAATTTTTACAGGAGGCTTGCAGGATTATTTTTTGTTAAAGCAAAAAAGCCAGATATGTTTGCCAGCTTCGATCCGAAATTATGAACACCAAGGAATAATAATAATACACTGTTGCTCAGTTTCTGGCTTTTATTGGCTTGCTTGAGTGTTACGGCTGCTATAGTGTATCAGTTCTGCTGAGAATGTGTTTGACAGCAGCCAGACAGGTTCCCTCTGCAGAACCAATATGAGGCCAGCATCTGAGCTGCTACTGCTTCAAATTCAACAAGGCATTTCTCCAAAGCCAGTCCAAAGGTTGTAATGGCCAAGATTTATCTTGGTAATTTTGGTCTTGGCCCATTGGAAATGTTTTTAAGCCTTTAGACATGCTGCTGGTCAAAGCTTTCCAATGGGATGTGAGCCATAGACTTTCTCAGTCGTCGTAGCTGAGTTACTTTGCTACTGAGCTATGCAGAAGCAGCAGGCCTTTAGGCTAATTAATAAATCATCAACGCATTTGTGGTGTGAAAAATGAAATATTTATGCTTGCCAGAGTAATATTTCTGTCTTGCAGCCCCATGCTCTGTTGATGCCTGATGGAGGATGAAGTAAATACCAGCTGGTGTAGAATGAGCAGAATATAATTACTTTCTACAAAGTTAACTGAATATTAAAAATAGAAGTCAGAAAAGCTTGCAAAAAGGGAGGAAAAATATATACATGCCTTAAAGGCAGGGCACAGCCAATACATGAAGGGAACACTTGCCATGGGGATAAAGAACCCACAGGATCTATATTGTGTACAAATGTGTCACACAGAGGTCTTTTTATAGGGCAGTTAGTGACCAGCTGGAGTAGTTAAAAAGGCCTGAAGGGAAGCCAAAGATGCTCTAATGTTCCCGTCGGTCATGATTCGGGGACCAGTGAAAGACTTAAAGCATCAGATGTTGTTGCTTTTAAAAAATGTTTCCACTACTAAAAGAAAGAAAATATTACTTCTAGGTTTTAAGGCAACCAGGAGCTAGTTCTGTTCTTTGTGTTCTGACACAATAGTAGATTTAAGAGAACTGTGCTGGATGTGATTTTTGCAATCACTGCCCCAGTCCTTCTCCAGAGAGTGAATGTGTGAGCACCAGGCCAATCAACTCATTGAAGAGAAACATTCTCATGTAACAGAAAGAGGATTTAACCCCTTATTTGAAGTGGAGATTCTTTACAATAATCAGCTAAAAGCAATCTACACAAAGGGCTGATTTTACATGCTGGTAGTTACAATCAGAGGGATTGAAAAGACGAGCCATCAAAGAAGCTATCCAGACTGGTGCAGGGGTGGCATTGTACAGGTCAGACATCAGCTTTCCCCCATCTCCTTGTTGTTATTCCTTATTTTATTTTTCTTTCTTCAACAATTTAGTCTGAATCTTTTTCTTTGTCTTGTGTGCACAGTCTGAGGTTCTGATAAAAGCCAAATGACCAAATCCAGGAAGAATATTCAATTCCTGTGATTTTTTTTTTTTAAATTTGCTTTCAAAGCCATGAAAGATTGTGTTGTTCAGGTGTTTAAGCTCAGTTGAGCAAATGAGCTTCTGAGGCTATGTCTGAGCCAAACCTCAGTGCCAAACTCTTCAGACTACTAGTACTGCCTATTATATATGTTCACATTTGATGGTTTACAGTGGAATCAGTGTAGAAGGACAGACTTCTAACATGGGTTATCGGTCTGTTTGGCAGTGAAATATTTCCTTTAAAATAGCAGAGGAACATACTATTCCTTTTCTTGTCTCGACATTTCTGAAGTCAGGCAAGGATACGAGGTTTTCACGCAAGACAGTGGCCAGTTCATCAGGCTATTTCTCTTATGGAGAGTATTTGGCATCAAGAGGAAAAAAAAGCTTTGCAATTTTGGGCTTTTCTCCTGTTAAAAGGTTTGCTGTATACCATGCTTAGAGCATTACTGTCACTGTTTAATAACACAGTCACCCTTGATGTATCATCAGGGCCACTTATGATTGATTCTGTACCGTGGAAAAAAACTGTCTCAAAACATATGCTCTCTGCCTTCAAGCACCTTGCCAGAGGAGTGGAGGAGCTGGAGTTTTTGCCCTTTTTATTTTTTTTTTTTGCACTGTGAATGGGGGAGCACCAGGGCAGTCATGCAGAGAAGGAAAGTGGCACACAAGAAAAAAAGTCCCATTCCCATGTGGCAACAATAAACATGATGCAGCTAGGTCCCCTCAATCCCTTCACCATCAAAATTCCTGCTAATTATGGTTTGAATGAGCCAATAGTATAGGTACAGAGATGGATGAACATAACCTTTTGCTTCTGTCTGCTGGAATAAAATCAACTACATTCAAGTAATTAGAGCAGTAGATGTAAATGTTTTAAGACGAGGTAAATTTAAGATCTTCAAATGCTACTTTAGAATGATGTTAGACCATTTGTGAACATATAAAAAGTATGAGAATAGAATTACAGAAGTAGCAAATGATGTCTCTTCTCTATTTGCAACAGGGATTAGAAGTAAATGTCATATTTTAGGTCCATGCTTCATGTTTGCTTCTACAAGAACAGACAGTTTAAATGTCAGTTATTATAGCTTGTCAATAAATTTCAGAATCTAAGCAAATCTGGCAAACATGACTGACAGCTACAAATTAATTTAGCTTTGTTAAATAATCAGCCAGCACTGTACTGACGTTGCTGACATGCATCAGAGTATAACACTAGTAATTCAGAGGGTGAGCTGCTGTGTTGTCATGAAATACAAATTATGCAGATTCTACTCATCTCCTAGGATGAGGAGAGAAATCTTTGAGGCTTTGATGCCCTTTAGGAGAAGTAATCAGAAATCCAAAAAGCTTTATGGTTTTATACTTAGCAGTGGTAGAGTTTAAAACAAAGCAGGCTACAATCAGTGCATAAAATAGTAACAACTAGCGTGAATGGTAGAAAATTAGTATTTGCTGCTTAGAAAGAAAAGAAATATTGCGCAAATGAATGCCCTCACAAAGTTTTAAGTCAGTCAAAAGCCAGCATGATCTACTGTTAAGTAATCAGAACTTTTAAATATGAAGCCATTGACTTAAGCACTTAAATAAAGTCACAATAGACTAAATACAGGTGTGTGTGAAACACTAAGCTATATCCATGCTGGAGTATTTTACCTGAAAACAATAATAATATTTATGCTAATATTCCAGGTTGGAATTACCAGGTGCTTTTGTTATAGAATATACCATAAATGGTTTTCTTGACAGGAGTGTTAATTAAAAAAAAAAAAAAAAAAAAAAAAAAA
>WBNH01003636.1:125497-141031 GCA_013401255.1 Urocolius indicus | reverse complement strand
GAGAAATTAATATTTACAAATATCTAAAGGATGAGTGTCAGGAGGTTGGGACATCCCTTTTTTCTATAGTAGCTAGCAACAGGACAAGGGGTAATGGGATGAAGCTGGAACACAAAAAAAGTTCCACTTAAATATAAGTTAAAACTATTTTACTGTGCCGAAGCAGTGACACAGGCTGCCCAGAGGGGTTGTGGAGTCTCCTTTCTTGGAGGTCTTCAAGACCCACCTGGGCATGTTCCTATGCAACCTGATCTAGGTGAACCTACTTCTGCAAGGGAGTTGGACTAGATGATCTCTGGAGGTCCATTCCAATCCTACCATTCTATGATTCTATGATAACCTCTACCAAGGCCTCAAGGGAAAATGTGTTTTCCTCCACTGTTATAAATCAATGATCTTGTCTTCAAAGCTTTCCCCTTCTTACAAGGGCAATAGGCTGAATTCCTAATGTTGTAGGTGTCACCCACAATCTTCAACAGGGTTTACCCTGAAGTCCAGAATTCAGAACCTCTCCCACCATGTGCAACACTGTGTAGGAGCTGTTTTACACCTGCTGAAGACTTCTCAGACGTGTGCTTAGGTATGTGCATGATTAACTTTTGTGCTGTGCTTTATGTTCCTACAACTTTAAGGTTGGTATGGTTTTTGGGATTTTTTTTTAAGTCTATGTGATATTTAATAACCACATGTTCTTCCCGTACAGTTATTAGTGATTGACATGAGTAGCATCTTGTGCTTTTCAGCTCATTCTTCGATCTTTCCTGATGTGGATTTGTAGCTTCAACATTTCTTTGATACAGATGGAATGAGCTTATTAATTTATCATGTCAAAGATAAATGCAACTATGACTCAGGATTGCTTGATCACCACTGACATAAGTTGATCTGAAGCCTCCCTCTATGAGAGCTGCACAATGTCCATTTCAACCCAGATTTTAGGGAAATGGTTGCCACTATATATATTCTGCTCAAATTCTCTAGAAATATTTGTCTTTTTGTTTTTTCTTGGCCTTTTTTTTTTGTTTTGTTGTGTGTGTTTTTCTTAGTTATTCACTATTTAACAGAACCTTATGAAGAAGGCAAAGAAATACCAGCTATACTCAAGTCTACTCCTAAACCTGCAGAAGAGTTCAGGCTGATATATCCCCACAGAAGGCACAAAAGTCATTAATCTACAAAATATACAAAAAAACTGTAGCTATTTTAGCTGGTTGTTTATCTCAAGGTTTAATGCTGGTGGTGCAAATTTCAACAGTGTTAATTATTTCATGGCAACATCTCACAATGTTTCTGTCATTTGAAGCATTTTAGGAGGCCAGTTAGCAGAAGTTAACGTTGAGGGCTATAAAAGATCAAATAATACTCCAATTAAAGGATTTGTACTTCAGTGGAGAGCTTGAGAGAGTAAAGCAGAGACAGGCATGATTTGTGGATCTCAGAGGGGAAATAAAGATATTCTAGGAGAAATAGAGAGACTGGATCATTTTAATAGTCAATTTTATTTAAAACCATTCAACCGCAGTGTGACTGATGTTCTCTCTAATTCATTTGGACTTTAAGAGGTGTTGTGAGAGCAGGTTTGAAAGCATTTGAGCAATATTCTGAGGGGAAAACATGGCAAAGTGGTTACAGTTTCTCTGTATGCTCTAGCAGCCACCTCATCATATATTTGAAAGTAACAGTTTCTTGTTATTTGCCATTCATCTAGCTCAGCATCCTTCAGTGGGATTGCCATATAGTTGTAGTATCGACTGGGTCTTCCTGGTACTGAGCATTTTGAAATTCTGTCTTTTTCTTTAAGATCCAAAATAAGAGATAATCTTTGTTTTGATGAAAACTGCCATGAGGCAGACTAGGCAGTGATATCTACATAGGGAGGAAGATTTCTTGAAAGTCAGAAGGTGTTTTTCGAACTTCTTGGTGCTTACTTAGGCCATTTTCCCTCTCTATGATCTTAATAAACTAAAGCTGTTCTATGAATTTCAGTCTTTTCAAAGCCTGCAAACATCCCTAAGACATCTTTAGTTTCAATCACAGGAACCTTATCTCATCTTGTATTAAAGACATACGATATAACAAATAATGCAATAATTAACACTTAACATGTTCAGTGCTGCTTCTGTCATGTCCAAGGGCTCAGAGTCACTGTGTATTTGATAATCACTGTAGCTGCTGATCAAGTTTACATGCCATAAACTTGTCAAGGTTTGGAGTTTGGTTGTTGTCAGGGTTTTTTTTTTTCTCTTCCTGAGAAAACAATCATCCAGGAAAAAAGTGTGGTATAAATAGAACATGTAATTAAGTTGGCCTGAGTCTGAAGCTCATCAATTTGAAACTCATAGATGCTTTAAACCCAACAGGTAATAGATAAAAGGTCATTCTATTTCATGGACATTGGTTTAGATAAAACAGCTCTTAGAGTTCATAATTCTGACTATAAATCTTACTAATATAAAGAGCTCAGTTATACAACTGTAGATATTTTTATATCAATGACCTTAATTACTAATATGAACCCTTCACTGAAACAGATTTTGCCCTGTCAACTGTATGCCTCCAAAATGATCACTAGGGAAAAGAGTCAGTATTACTACAGTGTTTCATTTGCATCAGGTACCTTATCTATATTGGGCCTGATCCATTGGAATTAGGCCTATCATCAAATCGCGACATTATTGGGAAGCCATATAAAGCACAATCAATTTGGAGTTGGAGCTTGGTTTCAGCCTTGACTTACCTAGAAAAGAGCTTTCAGACCTGAAGAAAGACCTATGTAACTTTTCCTATGTTTTTAAATTCTATGAGTTTGCCTAATGACAGCTACCAGCTCCCCTTATGAATCTGGTTTCCATATAAGATCAAGTTCATATGAGTTAAATTTATTAGTGAAATGTAAGATCAGGCTTGAGCAGCTCTGTGGTCAATACTTCATACGGACCATGTTTAGTCTGCCTACACTACTTGAGTTTTCAGGTCTGATATGAGCTCTCACACTTCTGAAGCAATATAGCCAGAGTATCAGAAAAAGGACAGAAAGGAAATGAGGCAATCAGTGCTTAGTTGGAGTTAAAGTGTAAGCATCTGGTCCTGGATAGCACTGTGCAAATGCAGAACATTATTTATGTAAAGCTTGCTTTATTTCTGTGTTGCATTGTGAAAGAAACAAAAGTTTCCTCTTGGCATAGAGGAAGCTCAAGAACCAGCTTGAGAGATCGGGTGCGAAGTGTTGGTATTTGACTTAGATTTTTTTGCCAAATTGAGTGCACTAGAATTAAGCCCAAATGTAACATATGTCTCCTGTAAAGATTATCTCTCTTGGAAAGAAAAAGCAGGGAATTACAGAGAAGACTTCAGGTGATCTGTAAATTACTGCCTTGCTAGCTGTGACTTCATTCTAGTACTATCTTGTGGTTTGCTGCTTAAAGACAAACTTCCCTCTTAGACCATTGGTTTCACAGCATCAGATAGGGCCTGCACCTGGCATCACACCAGTCATTTATTCCAGGATCGGCAAACTCCTCTTGCTGCTGTGCTCATGAGAGAAAAGTAGATTTGGGGTTAGTTTTTGAGGCTCTGAGATGTAGATTAATTGTCAAGGTATCTGATTCAAATTGCTGTAATTGTGCAGCCAGCAAGAGTCCACTGCATGTGTTTATTTTCCACTTCCAGACAAATGGCTGGGATAAAGTTTGTTTGTTTCTTTCTGAAAACAGGAAGAAATGGCTATTGCTTCATTTCCTGCAAGAATGAGGCACATTGAATACAAAGCAGTTCAAGAGGCTCAAAAGATATTTAAAGATAGAGAGGCAGGCAAGGTATATGATCCCTTAAGTATCAGTTGATAGATGTGTTGTCAACAGTAGTTTACAAATGTAGAAGTAGATAAAGTTCTAATTCTTGGACCTTGAAAATTTAAGATTATAATCTCTATGTTTTTCAAGACAAATCTTGCTCTCTGAGTAAGAAATCACAAGAAAAAACAAAATTTGCATTGCAGTAGGATACTCATTTGCAAGAGCACCTGAGATGACTTTGTAACGAAAAGCAAATAAAAAAGTAACTTCTAAAACACTCTTCACTATTATACTGGATTTCCTGATATTTAGTTAAAGGTGGAACTATGTGAACTGTTATACTTTATTAAGTGAGTGGCAGTAGTAGAGAAGGTGCGGTGGGAAGAAAAAGTGGAAGAATTGGGAGGAACTAATGGAAATAAACTTGCAAATTTAACATGGAACGTTTCAAATTTTCTCGAGTACAGATAATCACACCTTGCTGATCTGTTTTACAAATTCTCACCACATAAGGATGATTTTATTAAAATTATCTCTTAGCATAAGGTAGGAATGGCTACCCATGATAATATGATAGATCTCTTAAACTATTTGCTTCAATGAGTGTTCCTTTTATGATTCAAGGCATCCTAAAAGCTTTCAGCAAACTGGTAAAGGTGCCTTTGAATATTTCAATTATGCATGGCCATCTTTATCCTATTTAGACTGAGACTTATCTAGATAACATGATTGGTTAGCCTTTCAGAACAAGTTGACCTTTAAATTAAAATGTTCCTCTTTGAAGACTACCAGTCAAATTAAAACAACCAGTCACACTTTAACCTCTAAATGAAATTGTTTTAAGGTGTTCTTTGTTAATGATTAGTTCCTACAAAATAATTTATAATTGTCAGAAGTCCACATTAAAGACATTCAAACTCAATTGAAGCCTATGACTGTGATAGGCCCTTCCTCTAGAGCTTTGATCTTTAGAGCTATTGTTTTGGTAAGATCATAGAACAAAGTAGAATAATACTACTCCTTCTAAATGGGGTTGATGACTGAGATGAACTAAATAAAGAGCCTGAAAACCAGTCTTTTTCTGCCCACCATGCCAAGACATGTAACTGCAGAATCAAGAGCTATTCTTCCAGTGTTTATTAAACTTCTGCACGTTGGGGGACTTTCCATCATATGCTTCATCCAAAGCTTTTGGAAAAATGTCTGGATTTCCACCATGTCTCTGAAGCTGGATTTAAGTGTAAACCCCATGATGGCAAGCTGCTCTGCTCCTTTGAGGTGTTTTGCAGATGGAATCACCCACATTGCTAGACACTGCCTGAACTCTAGCTTGTCCCCTATTTTCTCTCCTTCTCTTTGCAAAGATTTTCTGGAGACAGTAGAAACGTAAAGGAGAACACACAGTCTCTAAAAAAATAATTCTTTCTACAATTTCTGTAAAAAAAAAATCTGTATCATACTCTTACAGCTGGCAACCATTACTTTGGGTTTTTTGTAGTATTTCCCATACTACTTCTCTGAAACTAACTGTAACAGAATTTCATGTCTATATTGACAAAACCGGTAATTAACAGCTGATGTAAAATACTTTCATAAAACTTCCTCATCACTCCTGAAGTGTATGATAATAATTTTTTCATATCATTTTTTAATTTTTTTTATATCAGTTTAAGCCTCAACATTGACAAAAAGAGTTTGTATTAAAAAAATGTGATGTTTGATATTACTTCAGTTGTTACTGAAACCAGTAATAAAATGTACTGTAACAAGGAAATATCCTTTAATACTAGTTCTCTTTCCATTTCCAGGACTTTTGAGGTGATAATTTTATCTGCCACTTCTTTCTCATCTTCCACACCATCTGAAGGGTTATACTTTTTTTTTTTATTAGCAGACCCCAAAATCCAGTAATACAATGGCCTAAATACAGAAATGCAGTCAAAAAGATTTTTCTTACTTAATGAAAGAGTTATCTGAGACTCTCCTATCTAACCGAGCTATATTGATTTCTGTTTCTTACATGTTAAGTAGGAAATTCTCTCCAGGGTTTATTTGTACTGGCTCTTTGTTGCCTTGAGTTTCATCCAGAAGTTTTCTTTGTAAAAATCTTCTTTTAAATAAAACAATTAAATGGCAAACAGTTGAAAAGGTGAATGGTGTCTATTGTTTGAGAGTTGCATCTTTTCAAGGACCTTACCTCTTTTTTGCTTCATATTACTTTACAATTAGGAATTTCTGTACTGCTCTGGAGGCACTTCATAGCATCGTTTGAAACATTGATGATAAGAAAGCTTATGCAAATAAATTTTGTCTATATTTGTACTGTCATCTGTTTCCTAGTGTAATTTGGCAGAATACTTCTTTTTTCTCCCTGATCATCAAAACTAGTAATGGAGATCTCCTCTAAAGCTTCTCTTGCTCTCTCTGATCTTGTGGATCCTTCCAGTTTTATTGCTTTCAACTCAAATTGCTTTCAAAAGCTCTTAGTTTGTCCAAGCTTAGCATATGATTTGTAGTATTTTTGGAGGTTTTGTTTGGTTGTTTGCTTAATCCACTGTCTTGTTGATCTAGGACACTTTACCTAAAGTGTTTCAAAAAATGACATCATGACATTCTGTGCTTCTCTGTTTGAGTAAAAAACCATCTGTCTGGAGTCTCCAGGGGATCACAACTCAGACACTTCAAAGGAAGGGTCTTTTAGTGATTTAACCTGTTTATTCTACTTAGGACCTACGCATAGATGTATATGCTCTCTAGTTCATGGCAAAACAGAGTACAATAGTTGAGAAGAAAAATCTGTGATTATTCAGAAACAAACCCCACCATTTTTAAACACACTTTGATTTTTTACCATTTTTACTTGACTGTTAGAGTATGCAAGCAGAATAAAAACTCAAATGCTATTAGATGTCGTTAATGTTGACCACAAAGGAACTGCTTTCAGAACGCTGTTCTCATGGGGATTATTGTTGCATAATTACTCACAAAATACTTTCATTTTGTTATGACCTTTTACCTTTTATTTTTTTAGGTTTACCCAAATTTACGTTGTTTTATTTTTTTTCTTTGTGTAATAATGTATTGTAGGAATTTCTTCAGTGACCTATAACCCCTACTTGCATGATAATTTTTTCTTACTTGTGGCCACTGCAGTTCTGAGCTACTGGACAAGGTGGACATTTCAAATGTATATCTCAAAGGATTAACGTGTTTGGAAGAAAGTTTTGGTTTATGGAAAAACAAGCTCACTCTTCTTTTAACTGCATATTGCTAAGGATGATTACTGCTGTTGTTTCAAAGCCTGGTACATAGGTTGCTTGGAAACATCACCTTCATTTTAAAAAATTGTTTTGTTTTATTTTCTTTTTAATGCTATTTTTTTCACCTATCTTGCAGAAAAGTCATTAGTCCAGATACATTGGCAGAAAACGAGAATGCAACCTGAAAAATTTAATCTTTGGTACACAATCCTGAAAGAAGCCAATCTGAGACAAAAGGTTATGACTGAAAAGTGTCTTGCTGTAAGTTCTTCTGAAGGATAGAAGTGACTTTACTAATACAGTCCATAGAAAATACAGGAGAACTCTACAGCACAGTGGGTAATGTTCCTACCAAGAAAAAAATTATCAGTTTCTGTGTTAATGTAGTTTTAATTCAATGTGCTTTAAAAACAATATTTTAACACCTTTCCATAACCCACCTCAGAACATAGTAAATGAGAAAATAGATTTCAAATGCACTTCTATGTTCTTACACTATAAAAAAACCAAGTTTTTTTAGACAACTGTTTCAGAAATGTGTGGCAAGAAGTTGAACATCTTTTCCCATATTTTATTCCCTCCCTACCTGTTGCAGCATCCACTGGGGAAGTCACAGTTTTGAGGGATTCTTTTTCTTCATACTGAAGAAGCCAATGTTGGGATTAAGGTCGATTTTTTTAGGTCCTTTGAAAAAAAAAAACAAACTATGTGCAAAGACCTTGAGTCAGGTTAAGGATGTTTGCCACTACCCTTTAGGGACAAATGTTTAGAGTAGAGGTTATAGTCTCTTACCTGGTTTCTCTCAGTGTCAGTGTTAAGGTTCTATTCACAATAGAAACTGAAAACCAGAAAAGTTTAATTTCTCCATCTACTGCAGAAAATGTCTCATAATTTTTTTATAGCCATTTAGACTGGCTAAGGTCACATCCTCTAGCTAAACTAGGCTTAAACATATTTAGTCATCTATATTTAAGGCTGATAGCAAACAATATTTAAACATATATTTCTCCTTGAGGACCTTCAGTGTTTAAGCCAGGACTGTGACTGGTTTGTGGAAGTTGTAAGCCAACTGACACTAAAGATTGTCCTGCAGGATGAGTGCCCTTGCCTTTGGGATCCCAGAACATGTTCTCTTAGCTTAACTTGGAACAACTGCTCACTATTAGTTATTTAGATGTGGACTGCAGAGTTTACAGGACTGCATTTAAAATCAAGGGCACCAGGCTGTATTTACTGATCACCCCTTAAATGGCATATGGATTCTACTAGGTCTTGCGAGAGACTGCTTGAGTAGAATTTGTCACAGTGATAGTCCATAGTTATCTAATCATGGTTTTGAGATCCCACAACAACCAGGATTGAAAACACAAACACTCACTGACAAATAAAAGCTCCAGTCAGTAGCAGATATTATCCTGTTGTATTTCCCATCCTTGGAGAAAAAAAAGGTACAGTACATTACAGCACTATTTATTGAAAGGCTTAATAGACTTTACGTTTCAAAAGCTTCCAGGTAGTTTACCACAATGCAGTTCATCAGGAAATACCTTTGATATTAGTCCAAAAGGCACTTCCGTAACTTGTTCTTTCTCTGCAACATAACTGAATGTAAAGTAAAATAGGCAGTTGCTAATAGGTTGATAGGATAAAGGGCCTTCTTTTTTTTTTTTTCTTTTTTCTTTTTTTTTCTGTTGAGAAGAGAACAGAAATAATCCTAAAGGCCAAGTGTCTCTTTGCCAAATGTCTGGGGACAGAACTGCTGCTCAGGGTGCAGTGTTAAGGAACTGTGAACAGTGACAGGGAAATAGACAGTCTCCTTCACTTTCCCATTGACTTGCAGGCTGCATTTGTCCAGGAGCAGAAAATCAGATTGTATTGGATGGAAAAGGAGCACAAGGCCTTTACAAGGAATCATGATACCAGGAGATGCATTGAGTTGGCAAATTTCCACGACAGCCTCCACTAGGCATTAAAACTGCCATGCCCTGACAGACATCCGAGAGGAACATGGAAGCCCCGAGAGGCCTCCAGTGAATTCAGGCAGCACTACATAGAGATGATAAATATTAAAACCAGCAGAGATGCTGGAGATCTATTTCCCTAATCAAACAGATTCAAATGAGGTAAGCAGGAGTGGGACTGTGAACAACACTGTTTTGACTATTGAAAATTAACATATTTAGCATATAGAATTAAGTTTATATAAATATGTTATATTTAAAGTAGGATTTTATTTAAAGTACAATATCCCTTTTTATGCATTAGACGACTTAGCTGTGAAGGTTAGGGCTTTGCCTCACTGTTGGACTTTGTTGTGACAACTAACAGGGTTATAGTTTCCCTCCTGGCCTTACTGAAATTTGCTGTCTCTGCAACACAAACAGCTAAGCAGGTTCTTGGTCCTTACCCACTGTACCTCCGAGTGTAAAATTTCCTACTGACTCATCACGCATTTATAGCCATTAAAGGGTCACCCTGCAGAATGCATTGAGGGAATGACAAACATTGTAAATAGATCAGGGTGGCCACTGAGACAACAGCTTCTTGAGATGTCATGAGCTGTAAGAGAACAGAATCCTCAGTTGCCACCCACATGTAGCAAGGGTGACATCGTGTAGATCAGTGACTCGGTAGACCAGGGATTACCCAGATTGAGGTCTTTCCAATGCTGTCTGAGAAAGTCAACAGGCACGACAACAGTAGCTAAGTTAGTCCTTGTGCTTGAATGGGCTGGCAGTTGTAGGTGATGTGAACAGACTGACATCTTACCGTGCAGCAGGCTGCTTCTCTACTGGCATTGTAGGACTCCTTTTCAGTGTTTCATTAGCTTTTAGCTTAGCTTGTCATTAGCTGCTAGTAGGAGACTTGCAGTACACAGCTGTTTCACACTGCCGTTTGATCTAAAAGCTAATATTTTAAATGAGCACACAAAAGACTGCCATCTGACCTAAAAGTAGCTGATATTTCAGCTCCATGTCCAAGCCTCTTGCCAGAGATACAAAATTCTTCTCAGCCAACATAGTCTGGTGTGCATGTGTTTTACTTCATAGCCGAGGGAACATGTTCCTAACCACTATTTACCTATGACCAAGTAGTAATTTAACTGAAATAGTTAACATATAATTAGTGTATGATTATATCATACTTTTCAGCAGACATCAACAGTGTTCAACTCAAATCCATTTGACTCTAACACTCAGAAAAGATTTTGGTTACTATTTATTTTGGTTTAGATTTTAAAAATAAATAAATCCCCCTTGTTTGACAGTTGACACACTCATATAAACAAGGACTTCCTGAGCTCCTCGTCATGTTTCCTAGACACTTTTACACTGTTTGCCAAGAAGCTACTGGTGGAGCAGCCTTCCTTGCTTTCAGCACTGCAGTGTGAGGAGCCACGTGGACAGCAGTGCTAAGGACTATTTTTCCTGCTTCAGTAGACAATGCCTGAGGCTGTTCTCCCTTTGCCTTTAAGTGCAGACTGAGGAAGGGTGACTTATAGTAATAATTGGTGCATTCACTTCTCCAGCCAGCTGAGGCACCCCAAGGCCAAGACTTGAGATGGTCTTCCAAGAGCAGCAAGCACAGCAGAAGCAGTAACCTGATTTTTAAAATCCCTTTCTTTTTCTTTTCTCTTGAACTCTGGGCAAGGCAAAGGGTGCAACACTGTACAGCTCTTTGGTGTGAGTGCATAGGTGTGGGGAGGAGTGACTTAACACCTGCAGTTATTAGTTAATGTAGGCATTGATGTTAAACAAAATGAAACTTATTACATTGTGAGTGTTCCTTTGAATTTAATTATTTAAATGACCTGATATTGTTCCTAAATTAAATATTTAAGCTTGCTAAATGGCTGTCATCCTGGCTTAGTTGTTAAAACATTATGATTGGTACTGACAGAATTGGAGTTAGATGTTTTTTTAGTGCTATCACCACCACTGTGAGGGCCAGTTCAGCATCCCAGTACTGCATGAGCAAGGCACTTCCATGGAGACTTGTTTGCAGTGTTGTGGCTGAGTAGACAGATTTCTGGAGCCAGTTAGAGCCTCTGAGAGCATAGGTTGTCTTCCTGCACCCACACATAAGCACACCATGCACACAAAATGGGTCATTAATCCCCTTTTTAAGGGCTATAGCTCTTCCCACTCCTTGGATGAATCTTGGATGAATAGCCTAGCTGCTGGTGCTGTGGGCACACAGGAAAATATCCCCAAACTGTGTTTATGGAGTTTCAGTAGACCTACTGGGTAAAGGAGGTATGGGGCTCCTGAGCTCCCACTGCAGATCTTCCCCAAGCCCTTTAGCTGAAATATCAGTGCTGCTCATGGCACTACCTTCCTTCTTGGTGAAAAAAAAAAGGAGTCAGGCTTCAATCAGGAAGAAAAATTACAAGTAATTTGAGTCATCATAAAAGTTATTACTTTTTCCAGGTTACCTGAGGTTTCTCAGTTTATATCTTTCACTTTTCTGCTATTTAATAAGATAATGAAGGAAAGTCACTAGGGAAAGAGGGTCAAAGTAGTATCACCTTCTTTCTTTAATTTTTATGGAGCAAAGCTTGCATTTTATGCATCTGTCTGTTATTCTAACAATTGTAGATTTCTTTGTGAAGACCATATAAAAATATAGATGTTTAAATTCCAGTAACGTTTTCTTTTTTTGAGTGTTTTTTTGTTTGTTTGTTTTTTAAGAGCATGCAGTGAAAGTGTAAAGAGTTTAGAAACTACTTCTTAAGTACAAAGACTAAGGAACAGTCACATCTTCTTTAATGTAACTGGAGATATTCTAATGATCATTTAAATTATTCATAAAGCCTAAATAATTAGTCACTAATTAGTTTTCAAGCAGACAGACAAGGAATATACACTGCATAAGTAAGGTCAGAATTTGGTTTTAGGTGTTAAATAGCATGAACGCATTTATAAAATGCATCTTTAAAGAGGTCTGTGACATCACATATTTTTTCACAAAGCTTATATCATCAACAACTATCAAGAAGTTATTAGTTTTGGCAGCCTTAATATTTTTAAGCCCTTTTATTTGCTGGTTGTGCCACGCTGATGGTCTAAAGGAGGAGACTGGCCAGGCTATATTGGCTCAACAAGCTCCTTATCATATCTCCAGTAGACATCTGGATATGAGCTTGGGAACAAAGAAAGCGCAAACTGACATCCCCAGAGTACTCTACTGCCCATCAGGAGTTTACACGGTAGTTAATTTCTGAGCTACACATACGATCTTTTAACTTCTTTGTCCTTACTGGATGGGGTTTTTTTGCTCTGTGGCTGTGTCTTTCGCTTTTGAGTCTCTGTAGCCACTAAACATCCTAGAGCAAATTCAAACTAAGAGAAGAAACTGTTCCTTTTGTCTGTTTTGAAACTAGAAGCCATCTGCTTATTTCCTTCAATTGTTCTTAATCATTGTATCAGAGATAGTTCTGACTATTCCTCACACTCTTACCTGTTGCTCAGATTTTGTAGTCCTCTACAAAGCCTTACTAGGCCACATTAGCCTACTAAAGACTACTGTCTTTACGTAGTCCTTCCAGGAGAAGCCGGTTAATATCCAGTCATCCTCAGTACCATCTTTAGTTATCCTAAACACTTTGAGTGGTGAAGAGGAAGACAGCACTAGAAGCAGTAATTGTAATGTAAGGACACCCGAGATTGATATAACAGCTAATGGAGGCTCTTGTGCTCTCTACCTGGTCTAAGATTCCTAACATCAGACTTCTTTTCCTCATGCTGTTGTTTGACTTTAAGCACCGTGCAGATCCTGCCTTAATGCAAGCTTCTAGGTATGGCATTTCTAGGTTGTTAGAAACACTAATTTCATATGAAAATCTACAAGGCGGGTGGGAGAGATCGCCCATGTTAATGTCTGTCACTCACTCAATTTCTTCTCCTATTTTTCTCTCTCTCTTAAAAATAATTCTCTTTTAATCACTGAAGTGTGTCTAAGTCTCAGCAGTTCTTTCTATGATCCTGAACATGTGCACCTGTCCTTTAAGGACCATGTGTATTATCATGAGCAAATGTCCTCTCCTTTCCATTAAACCACTTTTCCAGTTATTTATTAAAGTATATATAACACATTCCATACTGGACAATATTCTTCAGGTAAATGGTGAAAATAGTAAACATTGAGATTGACATGAAGCCTGCCATTTTCCAGTTTCAGCCTCCAGGACAGTGTTAAACTGTGTATTGCACATAGCAGTCAGGCATGCAGACACCTGGTCCTTGGGTTTCTCTGATGAGTCACAACCACTGAATAACCTGGTTTATCATCACTGCTGCCTGGCACTGAGTGGAGTTTGCAGTGAGGCATTCTGTTGAATCTCTTTGAAATGAGGTATTCTATGGGTCTGTGACCTGGTCCTGGCAATTAGTATTCATCTGTTTGTCCCATAATGGCTTCTATCACTAACATCTCCTACAGTGTCTTTATTATTTCCCTAACCTCTATCCCAAACCTTACATTCCAGATACAGATTCCAGCACAAGACCGTCATTAGGATCTTCTGACATCACCAGAGATATCAGGTAACAATATTTTTTGTTGTGGGAAGACAACTATGAGCAAACAAACAAAGATAAATGAGTTCTATTTGCAAGCATTCTAAAATGAATACCTGTAAGAAATGGCATGGCAGTATCCTATTGCCAAATTTCATGTAAAGATGAGTCTTGACTTGCAATCACTGTTTGAATATCTCTGTAAGACTGCAAGGTCTGTAAGGCTCTGATGTAGAAAAAAAATATTAGGCATTGAGATCATAGCAAACTGTCAACTGTGCAGAGACATAGCTCAAAAGTGACCAGTATTGAAACAAGGGACTTGCTTATTTTCATGAAGCTGAACTGTCTTTATTTGAACTCTAAGAAATCCAGACACATGAGACAATTATACATAGTTGTAGTTTTGGACAGGGAATCTCATAAGGTCTTCTGCTGTTTCTATCAAAGTCTTTAAATCCATAGGACCTAATAAAACCAAAACTTCACAATTATGACATATAATGCCTTTTTTTGTTGTTTTTTTTTTTTTTAAGAGAACTGACGTCTATCAGCATTATAAGCACTGGGCCTTTGATTTATGTAAAAGTATTTTAAATGTCAAATGCTATCAGTATAGAAGGGATGATTTCTGGTAAGACACCAGGATTGAACCACTATGTAATTATAATAATTGTATTTACAGAGGGGAAACTAGTTTCTCTCACAGGGAGGATATTTTAATATCTTCTGCTGACGTCTCAATTTATTTCCTTTTCACCTAGTGAGCAGGTTAAAAAGTAAAAAGACAGAATTCTCCCCAGGAGACAGATTCTCTCCAGGCAGAATATATATTTTAAAATGACTGCCGTCAATGTGATGTGGTAATAGACCTTCATCCCTAATGCAAGTTCTGGCAGCAACTGAGGCATCATTTAGTACAATATATCTGGGGATGATTTTTTGTAGCTTTTTGTAGCAATCTGAGTTCAATTCAAACCATAATCAGCTAATCACTGGCAATTTTCAGATATGACTCAAGCTAATTTCAAGACAATCAGCCTTAGATAGTTTCATTGAACAGCCCTGGAGATAATGTTTATGTTGATGTCCGTTAGTATTCCAACTGACAGTAATGTGCACTCTGCAAGAAGAAAAACAACAGAAAAACCACAAAACCCCAACCCATCCCATAAAAAACACCCAAATCTCTCTAAAATGAACAGCAACAAAAAATTCTGCAAGCCTGAAGTGCAGAAAATGGAAGTTTATTTGTACCCACTAGTGTTCCCTGGCAGGTGCTCTAAACCTAGGTTTGATCTGTGTAAGGAGTCAGTGGGTCAATTTAGTATACTTACCCCAGTTTGAAAGTGTAGCTTAGTTTCTGTTCAGTACCGAGTGTCAAAACATTTGCTCTGCTTAAAAATCAAAGAAACTAAAACATATTTTTATATTTTTCACTTGGCAGAGAAATGTTCTCCACAACACAGAAGGATGCCTATTCATGTCATGCAGCCAGAGTGAGATGTCGTGAGACTTAAGTGGACAATTTAACTATATGAGCAGCTCTCCTTTATGAAGTGCCAGGTCAGTCCATCAGTTTATGAGCAGAAACTGGATGGGTAAAGCCTGTCCTTGGCACTGCTGTGAACACAGAGAGGTGGTTTTTGTCAGTTATTGGTGCAGAGGGGGAAACCCTGAGGTTCATTTCTTGAAGCAATATGGTACGTTGCAAAGTTATTGCAGCATTAGCTTCATTAAGAAGTGTTTGATTGGTTTTGCCATTCTGGTTAACCAATTGTGGTGGTTTATCCCGATGTCCGCCCAGTCATAATATCACTCCCCCTCCTAAGCTGGACAGGAGAGAGAGAGAGAGAGAGAGAGGAATATAACAAATTGCTTGTGAGTTGAGTCAATGACGGAGAGATCAAACTCGGCAATTAGCGTCACGAGCAAAACAGACTCAACCTAGGGAGAAAAAGG
>WBNH01003636.1:32889-125397 GCA_013401255.1 Urocolius indicus | reverse complement strand
CTCTGTCCCCACGGACTCCCAGCTCTTGCCAGGAACTTGCTCCAGGATGAACTTCTTACGCAGTCACGGCCTCCCTCAGGCATCCACTCGCTGCGGCGTGAGCACCTCCCCCATGGGCTGCAAGTGGATCTCTGCTTCCCAGTGGTCCTCCATGGACTGCAGGGGGACAACCTGCTTCACCATGGGTCACCACATATCACAGGGGAGCCTTCTTCTCAGTGCCTGGGCACCCTCCTCCCCCTCCTTCTCCACTGACCTTGGTGTCTGCAGAGATGTTTTCATGTTCTCTCTCCCTGTTGCTGCTGCAGTTCTGCCACTGCACAACAACTTCTTCTTCTCAAATATGTTATTCACAGAGGCATTACCTCCACCACTAATTGGCCAGGCCTGGGTCAGGTGCAGGGTCTAGCTTAAAACTGACTGTCTCTAACCCTGTCAATTACAGGGGAAGCTTCTGGCAACTCTCTTTGTTTAAAGAAGCCACCTCTGTAGCCCTCCTGCTACTGAAAAAACACCTGGCCAAAGCCAAAACCACTACCAATGAAGTGTTGGACTATTGCTGTTGCTTCCTTGGCCTTCTGTGTGTCATCAACAGGAAAATAAAGTTATGTGATCTTTTTTTGGCTTCTTCATGGGGGCTACTAATAGAAACCTCTCAATGCCTGAGTGCCAGAGACATATAACATCCATCCCTTGAGCATCAGAGGCCTCAGTGGTCAGCATCTCTTTGTAGTGGAGGAACAAGCTGCTGTTGTAGCCCATAGAGAGATACAGAAATCTTTTATTAAAGGTACTGTTACTTGGTCAAGTTAGAAAAGAGCACACCCTACAAAAATTTGTGAAATACGCAGATTAAAAAAGAAATCAGTCACCATCTAAGCAGACTGAAATGAACACTCAAAAGAAAAGAAAGAAACATAATTCAATCCTAGTGTATTGGGCAGTTTGTTACTCAGTGCTTTGTACTAAACAACCCAAGTCAGGAAACATTTAAGCAACTGTCTCATGTTTGGGGACTGAATTAACTGTGATCACTGAGGAAGGGGACCTGTAGTCATAAACAACATTGCTCAATGTACATGAGCATTAGGATGGCAAAAAGAGCATTAATATGGCTTAAAAAGAAATATGGATTAATAGAAAAAGTAGCAGAATGCCATTTTATAAATCAATACTCCTTCTTGAATAGTATGTTATGCTGGCTGCATCCCAAAAATATTAAGAGCCAAAATAGGACTTCAGAGAATGGAGAGGAAATGGTTGGTGTCATAGACAAGCTTTCATAGGGAGGAACGTGAAATGACAGTACTTCTTTACCATGGATAAATCAGACAGAGCTGGTTCCTATTAGGCAAAGTAATTATTGACAATACTTGTGCTCAGAGTTGTTCTTTGAAGAGATTTTTTTTTAAAAGCAAATGATGATTTCATACACTAGGCAACAGTAATTTTGATGCTTACACAAACTAAACATTATATATCATACATTATACATTATATTGCATCATATAATACATATTACAAGTTATAGATTTTCATATGTTGTTGCATGACATTATGTATTATATTCAAGTGTATTTTAACATCTGTCACATTATAATACCTTATATATATTATATATACACATTATAATATATACAATATAATATTATCTGTATGTGTATGTATAAAAAAAAAATTGAAAAATGTAGTCAAACATAGACTTGATATGTTAACCACAAATTTGGTTTTGACCACAGAGAGTCATTTAAAATATTTTCCATGCACATTTTGCACAGCAAAAGCTAGATGCATAAATATTTATGGTAAGCAAATATAAAAGGTACATGTGCAAAATGAATACATTTTAAAAGGGCTGTAAAATATTAATGGGAAATATTTGTAGCACAAGCTTAGACTAGGGAGGCAAGTTTGAAAGTTACTGACATGTTTCTCCAGCTTTTACAGAATCCAGAATGGTAGGGGTGAAATGGATCCAACCTAGAGATTGTCTACATGCATAAACTGACTTACACAGTCTCCTAACGTGACAACGGTCAGAAAAGGGAAGTCTATTAAGTAAGTACCCAAATGCTTGCTCTGCACTTTGTGGTATGCAACTGTATCAGGCTGTATGGACCTCTAGTACAGCCTCACAGAGATATCCTGCTGGAAGCTCTTACAGTGTCAGCCTTGAGAAGAATGACACGTTAGGTACTGCACTAGGTTGAAGTCAGATGTTCAACAAAAGAAATGTAGAATTCCACTAAAGAGATAGAACAAATGGAAGAGTATGAAAACAGCTTTTCTACTAAAATGATAATTTAGCCCCACACTTAAAAGTACAGCCTGAACAGTAAAAGAAAAAGCCACTGTCATGTTCAGTTGCAGAGGTGCTGAACTGCAGGATCTCTGGGCTCCTCAGGATAATCTTTTAGCAGGATTAAGATATATCGAGCCTTGTTTCAGATGAACAATAGCTTCCCTTCCATAGCTAGTTACTGAGAAGCAGGTATTAATTCCAAAGGTGATGAAAGGAATCAATATCCATTGATTCAACGAACAATAGCTTCCCTTCCATAGCTAGTTACTGAGAAGCAGGTATTAATTCCAAAGGTGATGAAAGGAATCAGTATCCATTCCATTGGATATTGATTTATCTCCATTTTAGAATCTAATTTATGTGAAAATTATGAAATATAGTGTGTGTGTTTGTGTGATATACCCAGTGAAGCTTCCAACTGGATCATTATTAAGTGATACTTTCAAGTCATGGCAACAGCAGAGACCACAGAGATTGTCTTTCTCAGGCTGATATGTGGAGTATCTTGGATATACACGTTATAGCTGAGCAATGCACCTGGGAGGCTCTGAGATGGGACAATAAAACAATTGAAAAATAGGAAAAAGAAGAAAAAAAAAAGCTCAAAAGGCACAAGACTGGCAAAGGCCAGTGATGACAGTTGCAACCCAGCTGTTCCCACACTGCAGGGAGTGATGGGGATGGAATGTTCCAGCCTTTTCTCACACTCATCTGGCTCCCTGGGGGCAGTTCCAGGAGAGAACCTAGTTTCAAAGCTACATATTGCCTGTGAGGTTTATCTGTGGATGAAGGACTGAGTGTGTTTAGACCCACACCATCACTCACAGTGATGTTCTGAGATCTCAACTGTCAAGTCCTCTGTAGTAATCAGTATCACAAAGCATCCTGGTGATATAGCCTCCTGAAAGACACAAACTTGGAACAGTCGATGTTCATTAATTTATTCATGTGCCAGATGGTCACCCAAACACCTGGACTGTTACGAGGAAAAATCTACAGCCAACTTTAATTGTCTCCAGGCTGAAGCCTCAACTTGGAGTGCTCCTGGGGTGAATGGGAAAGGGGTACCTAGAGATACAGTTGCCTCATAAATGCTGCCATTAGTACCCATTAGTCTACTGCCATATAGCACTTATGTTGAGATGTGCTGTAAACAAAATTCCAGGGGTCTATATAAAATTTGAGAAAAAAGATAACATAGGCCCAGTTGTTTCTCAGTTCAACTTAGAGTTGTAATTATCCTTTCTCATCCTTACAACTGAATCTGCTCAACTGCCCTTACAGTGAGTTTTGTCTAACTTTGAAAAAAAGTTAGAAGTGGAAGTTCATTTGCCAAAAATCAATGAGCCACACAATATTTGGTTTGGGTTGGGTTAGTTGAGTGCTGCAATGGATGGCAGCTCAGCTGGGCTTCTATCATAGTAAAGAGATTGAATTGTCAGTAAAACTGGTATCCTTGCAGAGCCTGCATGGAAGTATGGCAGCTGCCGAAAGTCAGCCTTTCCTGATGAGGAAAAATTTAGTGAAAAGCAATTTCCAGTTAAGAACTTTATACAGAAAAGATAAATTACAAAGGCATATATTTTGTTTGTTAAAAAAAAAGAAGGCATCAAAACTTCGTAATTAAAAGCATGCTGATGAACATTCTTCTCTCCATCACCAATAATATGGTGGAGGCTTCATTTTTTGTGCCAAAGACAATATCACTGGACAAGATTACTGAAGTAAAATCATATTGGACATATTTTTCATCTTCGTATCAAAAGGGAAGTAAAAAATGAAAAGGAGGCATGAAGCTTCCTTTTCTTACAGAAGACTTAAAATGATGAAGGTAGCATGTTTTTGAAGTGTGTTGACCCAAAAGTCCTGGGAGAACAGAGTTTAAACTGAAAAGGTGGAAGAAGGGTGGGAGGAGGGGTGTGGAATGATGGTGTCAATTAAACCCTGGGTTAGGGAATGAGAAATGATATCACCTGCATATTTCTGACACCCAACACCCTCACACAGGGCTGAGAAAAACAGCATTTTTAAACTTGGTGAAGTGAGAAAGTTGAGTAGATTTAAAGGGACAGCTTTGTCAAACGTGCTAATTTAGAGGGGAAAAAAAGATAAAAATAAAACATTTTGGCTGTGCTGTATGTTTGATGCTCATCCAAAATGATATGCCCAGCTCCTAAAATAGTAAGCTGCTTGCCTTAGAGGTGATAATTCCTCCCACTCTTTTCTCATTACTGTCTTTCCCTCCCACAATATCAAGCTCTTAAAAAAAAAAAAAAAAAGAAAAAAAAAGAAAAATAATAAAGCTTTGAATGAGTGAGTGCCTCATCTTGGAGAATCTTTTATAAATACAGAGATTAGAGGCACACAGAGAAATCACAGGCTTTTATAGGAAGGACAGAAAAATCGAGTGGCATTTATTTTTATTTCATATGTGCCATGTCACTTCCTTAAACTGTCAAATGATCTCAGACTTATGTTGTGGTCATATTTCTCAGTAAAAGACAATGATCTTGCTTGAGGAGGTAAGGATAAATCTCGCTGTTACCCTCCATGTGAAACTGCCCAAAGGATTTTGAAAAGCAATTAGTTAGCCAATAATGGGAGTTCATGGCTTTCCTTTGGATTTGCTGGACACTCATTTTGCCATTCTCAAAGCAGGATGAGCAACTAGCTTGCTTTTTATTTTTTTTCTTGAGTCCTTACCAATAGAGCATATAGAATCTCGAATGGGAAAATGTGTCTAGGCCTTAATATGGGGTTATCAACATTTGGCTTTAACTGGCTGTGCACAGACTGTCAGGAACAGCAGATAGGCAGAGGGTAGCAACTCCATGATAAAACTTGACAAGGTAAAGCTCTACCTTTAGATACTCATAAACTGTGCTGGCAATGACAAACAGCAAGATTGCTGGATGGATGCCTGGGTGGCCAGACCTTTTCCCAGCTGTGGTTGCTGCCAGTGAAAAACAGTAGAGAACAGGGAGCCTCCAACACAGCTGCACAAACATTTGAAAATTTCAATCCTCAGTTTTAGAGAGAGAAGGAAAAAAAAAAAAAACTACCTAATAATAACTATTATTATAATTGCAGATAAAATATAGTTTGTTCCGGCAGCATTGGTTTCCAAAATTAGAATAGGCTCCTTGTACTGCACTACAATCCCACTACAATGGTAACAATGAAAGAATTCCCCAGGCTGCTGCTTTTTTCTTTTTTTCCAAAGTGAATTTAATGATTCGGAAAGTGAGAGACTCAGAGCAGTCATGAGTCAAGCACAGTGTGGGTAGCTGCCCTGCAAACCTCCCCATGTCCATTGCTTCAGGCATCTCACAACTACTGGCTGGCTGACAGAACTCCCCCACCCCCAAGACGACCGCCTCACCCCACGCAGCTCCCACAGCTCTGTCCAATACCCACCACACCTGGCTGGGCTTTCCACAGCCCTCTTGCTAATTATGATCAAGCACAAGGTACATATACAGCCCCATCTCAATGATTATAGCTGAAAGAAAGCAATTTGCCCCTTGGGAAGTAAACCCTCTGAGCTCCTTTGCAATAGTCACCTCACTGAGCAACTCCCAAAGCACAAGGTTACTGCATTGGTTTAATATGCAACCCAGCACTGTGTATTTTCATACTTAATATGCAGATCTAATTGTTTGCCTGCTTTTTGATTATCTTCTCTTCCTGGAATTTGCTCTTGTGTGGCTTATCCTAGTGAACTTCAAAGTATGAACTCCATGGCTGGTTTGTTTTTTTGGTTTTTTTTTTTGTTTCTGCAATTCTGTTGTTTTTTTTAGTTCTATGATTTGTGTCTGAGAACAATGTCAAAACTCTTTGTAATGAGCAGGACTAATTTTACATAGATAGTTTAGTTTAGAGAAAAAAATAAAAAAACAAAAAAAATCCCTCAGCATTCAATTTTTTTTTTTTTTAACTTAAGGATCTTTACTTTTCCTAACTGGAAGGTTACAGATTTAGTCCAGCCACAATTAACACTTCCACATTTAGTCTCCTACCATCAGCACCCTCAGTCCTGCTGACCTATTACTAGCTTCAAGAAGGGCTCTCATAGTTTCTTTTAAAACAAACGTTGGCCTTCACTTCTGGGTATAAACATGAAGAGACTTGAGTAACTACTTCCCTGTCTCAAACTTCTAAACCCAACCCACACAAATGCATTTTCCTGTAAGTGCCCCCACTTTACCCATTATCCGCCTCCCCAGCAATAATATGCAGTAAATTTGTTTGGGTTTTCTTTTAGTATCGTGAATGTCTACTTTAAATACCAGTTTGTTTAAAGAATGCTAAAAAAAAAGTAAGAAAAATAGCCACAGAACAAGCTAATCTCCCTTTCCCAATATAAAATAAAAGCTGTCTTATTTTTAGGCTTTTCAGCATCTCATGTGTCATTTTCATCATTTCTTTCTCTCTCGATGACTGAGAGGCAGTGAGAGGAGGCGAGAAAAAAACTTTTTTGTTCCCTCTAGAAAATACATATTCAGAGCTTTTCCTAACCTGATTTCTTTCTGCATTAAATCATCCATAGCCAAAGCTAAAATGGAATCTCAATAACCTGATATTTTCATCAGCTTTCAGTAAAATATATATCGGTGATTAGGTTATAATGGCAGAGGCAACGTGATACATGTAATTTTTAAAGTTGTAAATCATTAGATTTACAGCACACCATAGCAAAGGAAGGGAAACGGGCCTTCCAGAGATGGTTGAGAGCAGGCTGTGAAGTAGGGCAATTAGGTTAGAAACAAACTGTCCCTTTACCCTGACAGTGAAGGGGACGAAGTAGCACAAGAATCAATTCTGAGCAGTAGTGAGCCCATTCAATATCTTGTCTAAGTCAGTCGTGCAGGGCCTGACTTCAGAAAATGTCTCAGTTACTCCAAGAACAGTAGACCCAGCCATTAAATGCTTTTAATTTCTTGGGCCTTACATAAATAAAAGGAGATTTTTTTTTAATCTCTCTTTGTTTTTATCAATACTCTCTAACAGACATAGGTGAGCTGTGAGTTTCTGCTCTTGAGACTTAATTTCCTTAATATCTTTACAGCACTGCAGCATTTATGGCAGATACAGCCTCAGTGCACACAAGAAGAAATTAATTCTGATTTCCGTACATGTCATATGTGGGTTTGTTAGCCAATGTATTATGCTAGTGGAAACATCTAATTGGGTTGCATGTTTTAAAACAAAACATTCTGTGTCTTTAATATTTGACTTTCAACTTAAATTGCTTGATAAAAATTGGAATGCTTAGTTCATAGTACCATGACTGCCTTACATTAAAACCCCCTTTCATTGTGTAAATATAATCTGCTGAATTTCTCTGAACATATCACTATCCCCAGGAGAAGAAAGCATGAATATGTCCAATAAATGCTCTTGAAATCCATTCTTCTATCCTCTCAGCTGCAGCAAAGAGAGTTATTCAAGGAATCTGCTAGCTGGTGTACATTATGGTGATGTTACTTGTCTTTTGGGACCTTTGGTTGTTGACTAGAAGTTTCAAGCGTTATGAGTGAACACAGATGTCAATGGCACGTCTGGGCTGTGCTAGTGAGTTTATCATTGCACTCCTGTATGCCAGCTCGAGATCTGGCACCGACAATAGCTGTACTAAGTAGCAATGATGCTTTAGCCTGAGTGCTCTGTATAACTCTCTTCTCTTAGCCCTAGTATCAAGCCTATTTGCTTACTCTTGTAGTTGATTTAGCCCTTTACTGACTAAACCATAACTGTCTCCTGTTTCTGCATTAGTCCTAATTTCCGAGAGTCCAATCCCATCTGTCCCTCAACTTCTTGCTTGAACCTTTGTCCCACCTTATCATCAGCCCTACACAGGACTGTTCCCTCTGCACTAATACACCACCTTCCTTCACAATGCATCCCTTAAAAATAAAACTTCTATTTCTGCCAAAGACTAATAATGTCTCTGCTTGAGGAGCTGGAATGAATCCTTATTCTTCCAGCATGCAACTATCAATTAGCACTGATGCTTAATCTCAATGTTTGAAAGTTTTATAGATCTATTAATAGTAAAAAACCCAGGAATCTAATTTCTGGATACTTAAATTAAGTTTCAGTTCTAATTGACCATTCTGGATTTCTATTTAAATTTATCATATGTGTATTTCTGATAAGTTATGTTTCTTTATCCTGATGCTATAAAATTTATTGCAGATTTGTTCAATGAATGGTCTGGAAAAAATAAGAAATGCAACTGTACTTCCAGTTGTGCTGCAGACTGTGTTCACGACTAACACAAAATCCAAAAAGACTGAGAAAGATGTAATTTCACTTAAACAAAGCAATGTTCCTGAAGTATATTGACAGATGAGAGATTCAAAAGCAAGAAGTCCTAACAGGTCTTTTGTAGGACTCCAATACCAGACACTTAGAAGACAGAATTTTCTTTCAAGAACTGTAGCTTAACCCCCTAGCTTGTCAGCTCTTTTAAGGGCTTTACACAGATCATCAGCTGGAGCTGCCTGAGGCTCAGCCTTTGGTACAGGGCAGCACAGAAGCTACATTTAGCTGTTTTTAAATCATATAAGCAGCATTAGGATAGGAGTAGTACTGAGATGCACAAAAGCAAAAGTGTGTAAATCCCTTGCTTTCATCCTCCTGGGTCCTGATTTCCTATAGTAGCTTGGTAGTTACCTACATATTTTATGAGTAATAAATTTAGTGTCTCCCAGTTTATAAAGTAGTACCATGACTGTGTCGTATTCCTCCAAATTCCCTTCCCTTTCTCTGCCTCTATATGTTGAAAGCATGTTTGTGCTACCCTGCCAATGTTAACCCAGAAAGTCTGCACAAAGATTCAAAGAAATATCATTTATTTCTTGTGCAGTTGTACAGTATGAAGCTGAATTTAGGCCCTAATGAAAACAGACATTGAAGGCCATCCTCGAATGAATTCGTCCGATTATATGCTTCTATTAGAGAAAACATATCTCTGAATACTTACCCATGCTATGCAAAATGCCAAATATTTCTCTTTTGCATTTACACATTCATGATTCTATAGGAATCTTGTCTTTCTGTGTTGAAGGAGGTAGTTTTCTTTCATTTGAGAAAAAGAAAATAGGTGGCTGGATAGATGATAAAAACGAAATAATGTGCCTAATCTAATAGTAGCCTGCCCCTTTAGGGATGTCAGGTGTAATGTAACATTATGTCTCTGTTTTTTCTTCCTTTAATAGTCACTGTTTACCTGTCAGTTTATGAAAATCTCATTCCAGTTGGAAATTCCAGTTCTCATTCATTCACACTTAAAACACACCATTATGTTAATGGCAACATGGCAGAGGAAATGAACATCCTGCTTGTAAAAATAAGAGTATCTGTGTGCAGTATCAATCTTCTCATCTGGTGAATATTTTGATATCCAATATACTTTGCATGAAAAAACATCAAACTCAAAAAAAAAAAAAAAAACAAACCCAAAGGAACCAAAGAAAATATTGCACTAAGATCTTTATATGGTATGAATCTCGTACACTGTATCATGAGAAAAGTTACATTCACCTTATTAAATACTGTTTCTGAAGACTAGAAGGAAAATGTTAAAGTATATCTTCAAAAATATTGCATTAAAAGTTGTCATGGTTTAGCAAGGAGTTGCTTTTGCTTAGTAACAAGGGGGAGCAGGTTGCAGTGAAGACCCAATAAAAGTTTTTTAGACTCTCCCCCGACTCCTGGGTTCAGACCCATCCCCCAGCCTGGCTGGGCCAATCTGGCGCCTCTGCGATCACTATTTAGGGACGGGAATTTGAGGTGCCAGGCAGGAGGTGTAAGAGTGGTACAAGATGGAGGCGACCATGCGGACCCCACAGTCGGAGAAGGAGGAAGGATGGAGCATCAGACCAGAGACCCCTCTGCAAGCCGTGGTGAGAGTGCAGCCGGTACCCCTGCAACCTATGGATCAGCAGCAGCAACTTCATGTGAGTGTGCCCGGACGGGCCAGAGACTGTGTGGGGGAGGCGGTCATGGCACAGGACATGCTGGAGAGCCTGTGCAGCCCAGAGCAGCCCCACACGAGAGGCAGAGAGGAGCAGCAACTTTTGGGACAAATGAGCATCGGTACAGCCCGTGCAGGGCTTTGGGACAAATGTGCGTCGGTGCAGCCCGTGCAGGGCTGCCATGTGTGTGTGGTACCTCACGGACTTGCAAGGAGGACTGGTGCGGAACCCACTTGCCCTGAGGTGAGACAAACGGCAGAAGCCACCAGGAACGGACTGACTGAAACCCCCACTCCCTGCCCCCCTGGGCCGTTCAGGGGGGACGGAGGTATAAAACACCGGGATCAGGGCTCTGAGCCCGGGAAGAGGAGAGGGGTGGGGAGCAGGTGGTCTTAAAGGGCTGGTCGGACTCTTCATCTCTGTACCATTCTGTGTTGTTTTGTTTTGGTTATGTTTTGGGGTTTTATGTTTTAGTTGGTATTAAATTATTTTCTGTTTTCTTCCCCAAGCCGAGTAGCCTGGTCTGTTTTGTTCTGCACCTTAAGCGGCAATTAAGCCCTCCCTGCCCTTTAGCAATCCTTAAGTCTTCGGTACTTGAGGCTAATCGTGGTCTTTTGTTCCCTGATGGGCCTAAACCACGACAAAAGTAATTGCAAATTATTTTGTAAATTCCTATATTAATGCATCCTGCATGATCTTTTTCACTTTCTCATCACAGACTGGATGTATCCCTCTATTGTGCACTGTTCTGGATGTAATGCCACAGGAACTAATAAAGATAAATGGTAATAAAGAGGCAGAAGCAAAGATGAAAAACTATGAAGGATGAGCTTTTTCTATCCAAAATAGGGACCTGACTTTTAAAGAAATCTCTGGGATAACTATAACCCAATACAGATCAATAAAAGAGTAAATAGGATTTTATTCAGGTCCTGCAATGGATCTATGGGACTTTAGTCTTATTTAGCTGACTTGTATGTCAGTCTGAGGTAGCTGGATCATGCTGTTTGCATGAATGAGAAGTTCTGAGTCAAACTGAGGGCATTGACTGCACTTATTGCTCTGTTTCTGTAGCCAATCCTAGTACACAGGTAAAAGTGCACTTTGGATCCTCTATAAAAGCATAAATACAGAAGAATCACAGAGAATGTGGGGCCAGGACTATGCATAAAAAATATGTTGAAATGTGGAATGAATTCCATAATGATGAGATTTTTGCAAGTCAAAAATTGCTTGTGAAATAATAGTAAGAGTTCTTTGCTAAAATTGTGAAAATCCAAATCACTCTGTTTACTATATAAACATTTTCCTCTCTCAACTGATATACAGGAATTACAAAATCATTAAACAGATGAGTAAATTTCATTAATTCTGAAACTTCTTGACTCTTAGCTCTTCCCTGTAAGTAATGGCTCACTCCTCTGATCAAATATTAATTTTTGGAGCTCAGCCAGAACTACAAGATCAAAGTCCACACTTCTTGAGCAGTAACTCACACCTTGGTAAACCTGCTGCCCATGCCTAGAAATCACCTAGAAGCATAACTGTCTAAATAAACATACTAAATACAATTTATTCACTTTGAATACAGTTTAACATTCTGGTATTTAGCCATTTTTCAAGTAAAATATCTCTCCCTACAGTAATTAAATAGCAATAATTTTAGACTCAGATGTATATGAGGAACAGTGCAAAGGTCAGCTTCCATAATAATTTTGGTTTTATATATATGTGAAAACTGTCATACACTTATTTTAGAGAGACTGAAAGAATAACATATATTGAGAAAAGTGAAAAGAGAGAAAACTGACTGTTTATTTATTTAAACTTCAAAGATAGGCAGAATTCTAAACTTGTTCAAAGACAAAACTGTAGTTGGATGGTTTTAAGGCTTTTCTCATTTTGAAGATAAAAGTCCATTATAGAATTACTAGCAAAGGCAGTCTCTAACACTTTATCTTTATTACAAAACTCACAAACCAAACAAAAGAGTAACACAAAAGGCAATATTTTCAGAAAAAAAACACATTTCTATAAATTTTGTGTATTTCTCCACCCTGGACTTGCATTTCTGTCATACACTTGACATTCTCTTGATATGGGAAGATAAAAAGTCAAAACAACGTCTCTTAAAAGTGGATTTTTTTTTATATATATATAGTTTCAAATACCATTTAGTTTGGAGTTACACAAAAACCTTCAGTAATAAAGTTCAAAAGCACATATTTGTCACAAAATGCCACAGAGGACTGCTATATGTTTAGTACTTACAGAGGCATCAGGAGTTCTTCGTTCTTCCTTCCTCACCTTCCTGACCTCTTGACTAGGAGAGCAATATTTAGCCATCAGAACGTTTTAATGAGAAACATGAAAAATAGTATTACTGAGGGGAGGGAGGGAGAAGAAAAGAGTTTTTGAAAAAACGTGCAGTATCATGTTTAAAACTAAATCTAAATAAAGACTCTTATTCCAATTCATTTGACATCTGTAGTTACAAGTCCTAAAGAATCATATTTTACCCGACACAATTTGAGATGAAAATTGAAACATAAACTTTTAATCAACAGCATGGAACAAGGTTTAATATTAAACAGAAAGAGAGAAGATATAAATGAAAGAAAATATCTCAGCAGAATATTCAATAGTATTTTTTTCCCAAAAAAGTTTTCTGTAAAGAAGCTGCACCTAATTTTATCTCCAAAGGCCTGTAGTACTTAACACTGATTGATTCCTGATATTAGCTACATCCAAATTTCTCAGATTGAATAAAAATATCGGTGGTAACACTTGATAGCTAATTTAATTACAGCCATAGAAATTAGTTTTTCTGTTGCTTTCAATTGCCTTTTTTGTTTCCTTTGTATTCCTTTTTAACCAGCAAAAAAGATGCTTGTCTTCAAAAAAGAGTAAGGACTCTTCTTAAAAACTGTATGTGTGATTTGTTATCTATAAGGAGAAAAGTATAGTCACAACACACATACCTGAGATCTCTTCTATTTTTGTCTCCCGGTGGGCACTGTCAGACTTTCATTCTCTTGGTCCACAATGACTGAAGAATGCAATTCAACCAAGTGAATTGTGCAATTAATTGTCAACACAGTATTAAGTCCAAGATATTTGTGTTTTTTGTTTTTTTAATACAGTGAAACAGAAGCAAATTTTTACAAATTCAAGATGAGCTAGCAATACAGGTAATTATTCACAGGCAAGTTATTTGTCCTTTTGAATTATAATATCACTCTTCAGACTAATAGAAGCCCAATTCTGTGAGGTATTTAGACATCAGATAGAAATTTTGCGGGAAAATTACCCACTTAGGTTCCTGGCTTTTCATGCAGGTTAGACAATTTATCTCTTTTTTTAACCTGTCAAAATGGGCTTATAACATGTCCAGCATACTCTTTTTCACATATTGAAGAGCAATAGCAAAATTATGCTACTGCTGCACAAAGTCTCTGATAACAGGGCAGTTAGATCAATGTTTTCTAACAGCATTAAATACACCCATATGCACACATATACACATACATACAAATTTTTAACATAAGTTAGAAAAAATGCATTTTAATGTTTAATCTGACCTGTAGTCAAATTATCTGTTGGCTAGACTCACTACATATCAAATATCTCACTTCTCTTCAGCAAAAGACCTGATCTAGGTTGACCTGCTTCTGCAGGGAGTTTGGGCTAGATGATCTCTAAAGGTCTTCTCCAACCCCTATCATTCTATGATTCTATGAAAAGAGTTGCTTGGCCGAGTCGCAAAAATAAAACATTGGAAAAGATGTAACTGGAAATTCCCTGGTTTTATAAGCAGTTAACATTTTGTTATCGTACAAAAATATGATAAAAAAAAAAAACCCAAAACATAGCCTGGAAGAAAAGATTAAGCC
Organism: Urocolius indicus; assembly: GCA_013401255.1. Classification (NCBI taxonomy): domain Eukaryota; kingdom Metazoa; phylum Chordata; class Aves; order Coliiformes; family Coliidae; genus Urocolius; species Urocolius indicus. The sequence continues at coordinate 111,220 of WBNH01003636.1, read as the reverse complement.
ACTATGATCTTGATACATGCCATTTAAATTCTTCTGATTCCCCCTGCTTTCTGTCATAAATCAAAACTGAATGCACCAGTCTCAGGGATGAGGAGCTGGTGGTTAAACAGCCTAAAAAAAAAAAAAAAGCCTTATTTTTTTATACTTCAGCACAGAACTAATTTCATGTTTAAAAGAATGGGTCATTCTCCCTGCTAGTTTAACCACAAGGCTCCCAGGTACCAATTTTGTAAATATTATCTAATTTTGTTGTGGATCATTTATTTCCTCTACGAATATCCTTCACACTTACAGAATAGATATGCATGGATTTTTCAGTCTATATTTTTGAGCATATAATGATAATTGGACAAGTTATCTTTCCTTTAATTTGTTGAAGATGTGATTGCAGAAGTTTTATCGTCTTTCATATGAAACAACTTTCTGATCATAGTACCTAAAAGAGATGTGGACATTGGTGCCCATTGATTGTCTATTTCCCACATTCCTCTAGGCCAGCTGTACTGCTAAAACCAGTGCTACCAGGCCCAGATATTGTCTTAGAAAAACATATATGCAGTTACAAATTTTCTGCAGAAACGATGGCTTGAAGCCAAGCATTTTGTGCTGGAACAGAAATTACTATTTCCTTTGCTAACCATGATACTAGCTTCTATCCCAATTACAGAAAATAATTTGGTGTTCCTAATTCTTGAATATCTGTTTTAAGTCTCTAGGCACAGATGTCCCTAATTTCCAGCCCTACGTGCTGCATATTGGAAACTTAATGATCAAGATCAGTGATTCATACACCTTAGAGAGCCAATGGACTTGAATGTCACCAAGTCACAGCTGCCACTGAGACCCCAGGCTCAGCAGTGACACAAGAGCCCTCATGCTACTGCCACAGAAGTCCTTTGGGGACAATCCAAACTAGGAATCTCAGACAGATTAAAGCTATGACTTTTTCTATCTATACATATGTATGGGTGCAAGCATCTACATACACAGAGAGGGGTGAATGATGCATACAATGAGACATTTGCTGAGCTATTAGCAAGGCAGGGGTGTGCAATCTGTGTACCAAGGACAGGGCTTGAGAAGTTCTTGGTCAGGCAATACTCTTGGAAAACAGTGCTCAATCCTCAGATGTCAGAAGAAAAATAAAACCAAACCCAAAACCCAAGAGAGAGCACAGGAAAGCAGTGAAAGGCTGTGCAGGGCTGAGCAAGTATTCTGTTTCTATAATCAGCATGTTCAATGACACAGCATTAGAGAATTAAACAATATTGAGTATGCTGAGTGCACTGAATAGAAATTCATATCAAGTTCATTCTATGATATTGGGCAAGGCATGTCACCATGTAAGGAAATGTATTTGAGTTACATGAAGGCTGATACCTTATGTTTTTTAATGAAGTTGAGGAAAGATTACAAACCTTTGCTTTCAGCCCAAGGTTGCAGTGGATAGAACCTATTTCCTTTGACGTGCTGAATAATTTGCCTTTTTGAAGTTATAATAAGATACGGCAAAAATCTCTGAATACCACATAATGTGAAGTGTTATGGTGTTAAACTATAGCATCTGAAAGAAAATGCTATTGAACATACAAGAAATAAGTCACGAGAACAAAATGGGCACATTTTTGGACACAAATCCAAAAATGTCCATATGGCAACAATCTCAACTGAAGAGTAGACTTGATCTTTGCTTATTTAATTGCAGTTTCTTGGAAAGTTTAATCATTTAACCCAGTGCTGTTGGGTCTTACTTAGGCTTTTGAAAATAGCTTAATTGATTTCCATTCTTATTTTTAATGCCATGAAAGCATTAGCAGTGTGTTTATCACATCACTCACAGTCGTAAGGACAGCAATTGCTGATGAGCCTTTAGGCAATTGTCTATATTTATGGGGTAAAGCAGACCCTTACAGAGCTGTTAATTCAAAATCTGACTCACCTACAGCTGCTTTCATCTGGCAGAGCTCCTCAGCCCCTGAGGTCAGCTGCACCAGGCACAGGATGGGTGACATGGCTCTTTTGTCATTTCAGAGCAAGTACGGTCAGCAGTCAGGAGGAATGCTGCATCGGCTCAATTGCACAGGACAGGCAGGATCTGGAAGAGGTCAAGGTGGAGCATCCTCCATCTAAATAGTAGACATGTAAGGAAAGTGAGGATATGCATCAGGAACTCAGCTATTGGCCCATTGACGTTGGTGGGAATTTTTTAATTGGCTCCAGGAAGCTCAGAATGTCATGTTAGTATTGGGATAAAGACAAGCAGGATGTAGGTTACAGGAATAATATGGCATTCTTACTCACTAGTCCCTTAAGGCTCCAACTATTTTGAGACATTTGGTATGAGTTGTATCTAATATATCTGAAAAACACAAAGCACAGATGCACAGCTCCCTCTTTAAGCAACCAGTTTGGTTTTGTGTTCTGCTTTTTTGATATTGCATCTGATTTAATGCCTTATTTTCAGCCAGTGTTGATTGTATAACTTTTTAAGAGAGAGCATATGAATACTGCAAAGAAAATCTTCACAGAAACAGCTTTCAGAAAGTGGTTTAAAACTCTATCTGTCTATCTGTCTCACTGGTCTTGGCATCCTCCCACCACAAAGCTTTCCAAACACAAATGTGTGCATTTTTACCATGTCTCAGAAAAGGCATGTCAGCCTTCAGGCCTCGTTCCCCAGGGTGTGGAGGAGCCTGTACAGCAGATGTAGGGAAGTAAATCAAGCCAGTTGATCCCTGTACAGTGTCATGGCTGTAAAATCCTCCACAAGGAGCAATGTGGAAAGCAGTTGTATTTGTGCATTCATCATGCATGCTATGACAAATGACAGTTTTATGGTTAAATGCATTTGAATGGAAGGTTAAGGTTCATCTCCCTTCTCCACCTCAGACTTCATATATCACCTCAGGTAAAACCAACAGCCAAGTAAGACCTTAAACAACAGATTTACTTTCTCTTACTTTGTACTCCCAACTCTGATGTAATAGCAATTCTTTCTAACCTAGTCTCTTTAGATTAGGCACATATGCCTGGAGGTTTGCTTAGGGCTTGAAGCAATGGGAAGCTTGAAGTCAGGCAAGGACCCTGAAAGCTCTAACAAAAGCAAAACCAACAGTACATAAAACAGGCAGTAAATGAGCTCAACTCTAACTCCAGAGAGAGAGACAGTGTTATGCTATCCCTTTCTGATACAGTGCTCTTCCCCTGAGTCAGTTCTCATTTGGTGATGATTCCTACAAAAAGTCAGGCCCTTACACTTTTCCATAGTCTATGAGTCATAAGTCTATGAGGAGTAGATTAGACAAACTCTATGTATAAAACTAGGAACTTGCAGTAGTCTGAAAGTTTATTAAGGTTACATTAACTGAAACAGAAAAATAAGTAAACCAAAATGCTTATCTCATTCTTGAAATAAACCCAAAGGTCAGATTCTGAACTTCTGTGAAAATCAGAAGGCAGTGAAATGATGGAGATTTTTGCCAGTGACAGTTTAACATCTTAAGAACCTGTGTCTCCTCTCCATCACCTTTGCACGTTATGAACAAATCTATTTCTCAGTTTTAGAGGTCTACCGTTTCCTTATTCAGCAATGTTTGTATACCTTGTAATTTTTTTGGCAAGGATTCAACAGAATATAAATCTCTAGAGCCTAAATAAGATAGATAAATATATCAACAGAAACAGCAAAATATAGGTAGCTACCAAGTGGAAATATATCCTCCAAAACAAACAGAGATTTTTGGAAAGATGACATGACCTCTGGAGGGAAAGCAAAAGAAAACTGAAGACTCAGTTTAGGGCCCCCATCCAGAATGAGAGTGTGAAAGCAGCTGTTTGGAAAAGGGGGCAACAGGGAGAGATATTCGGTGAAAGGCAGACAACATCAGACCTCACTGTCAGATGGGAATGTGGATTCCTCTACTGACAACCGCCTGGAATCACACAGACTGAGAACAAACCTTTTGGAACATGTACTGAGGTGATGTTCTTGGCAGATCTTTCTTCTGAGCAGTTTAGGAGAGCTCTCTGCCTCAGCAATCAGGTAAGTCAGCCCAAAGGAGAAGGCATACGCTCAGCCATTGCACTATGACATCTCCAAAATGAATCAACGGGAGATGGAGACAAAAGGTGACCTCAGTGATTACGTGCAGCCTACCCTGAGTGCCAGGGTTTTCCCAGCTTAACTGACAAAGCACATTTAGGTTTATTTTTTATTCATATCTACTGTAAGGAAAACGAGTATTTTACACTCCCCAGAAAAGGAAGAATTGTGTAGGCTAAATGCAAGAAAAATGGCTAAGAACAGTGATATCTGTTGGAGCTACTTATTTTATTATGGATAAAATCATTTCTGAATTTCAGTGTGTGGGTTTTTTCCCAGCACAGTGAAAGATAAGACGGATACTGGATAATGATTACACTGAGGCTAGGCTCCAATAACATGATTGTGGGCTTGGTGGAAGCTGTAAAAATGCAGAGATATTGCATGTGATTTATAGGTTGTGAAAAGAGAAGGGGTTTTGCAGAGTTTTGTACATTTAGCTCTGGATACTAAAAGAAAGGATTTATCTAACAGGCTTGTTGCCATACTTTAAATGGATAGCATTGTACTTTGCAAGTACTGTACTATCCTTGTCTACTTAAATATATTAAAATTGTGCTTTATTCCTTGTAACTCCCATCCTAGAGAGATATTTAAGACCTAGAGATATATTTTAGAGTCCTTGTGCATTCATTCTCTATGCACAATTCTGAAGAAGGTTTTGCTGCTTTACTGATAACAGTTAGCTTAGTGTCACATTTCTCAACTAGTAATAGTAACTACACTTTGGCATATTTAATTGGAATCAGAGGAAGACAAAAAAATCACATTCGTAAGGTAAACATAACAGTGTCTTCAGTTAACAGTACTTAATGTGAGGATAATAATAGAAAAACATACAAGATAGAGAGGTATAATACAGATGAAAGAAAAATATGTTATTGTTAGAAAAGATTATAAGAAATAATTTGGGACTGATAATTCCCACATTAGGAGAGATTGATGAGTCAGTATTTTTTTTCTCTGGTGAAGTCCCTTAGCAGTGCACTAAAAAAATTCCTGGATGGGTCATATCCATCCCCCCATCCTTCTTATTCTCCTTTGTCACTTTTAACCTCTCTTTTTATTTATTATTTATTCTTTATGTCTGCTTTTGTCCTCAGACATGATTTCCTTTCTCTTCCTCCATCTGCTCCCTTTGTACATTTACCTTCTTGTTGGCAATTCTCTTGTTCCCCTCCCCAATGTATTTATTTTGCCAGGTATTTTTTCCCGTTATGTTTCCTCAGAGCTGCTGGGGATGTAAACAGTTCTGATAAAACTCACGGCTGAACTACTTGTTGCTACAAAGAGAGTGAAAAAAACAAAAAAAAAAAGCTGTAGAGAGCAGGAACAGATGCCTGAAATTTAATCCTCTCATGCCCTGCAAGTCAGCTGCTTCTAAAGTGGAAGTGAGGAAGTGAGGAGAGGGAGGAAGATGTGAGAAGCCTACATTGAGTTCCAGACCTAGATCTGAGAGATTTTCACAGACATAAATTGTGAACTGCCCAGGAGTGAGGTCCTGGTAAAAAGCAGCACTGGTTGTCCAGGTTGGGAATTTGGACCACTTGGAACATTTTTCAAAATTACTTCTCTTCAAGTTAATTGTTTCACATTTTTCATCCAGAAATGAATGTAACTTGAGGCATTGAGCAATCATCCAGGGATTTCGGAGCTTGAAGTAACATTGCTCCAGTATGAATATCAGCTGTGATTCTTCCTAATTGCACTAAGAAAGCTTAAATCTCTAAAGAGAACCTTCCAGCAACAAAACTCAGCAGATTTGCAGGGGTCTCTATCACTCAGAAGCTCTGACAGTGCAGCTCACAAGATCAGCCAGAAGTCAGAAAATAAAGCAAGCTCCTAGAAAACCCCTACAAAACAGACATTGTCAACAAATCAGATTCTCTTTCAGCTCCTCAACTCATCAGTATTTCTGAGGCTTTAACAGTTATCTTACTTTAATAAAAATGTAAAGCTCTTAATAGGAATCTCCATATAGAAGTTCTTTGTACTGATTCAAAAAACCTAATCCAATAGCTGTACTGGAGTCTTGAGAAGAGCGGGTATATCTTGATCAATCTGAGTCTTGTATTTTTTCAGAACAGAAATGAAAGAAAATGTAGAAACACACTTGTCCATTAAGACAAATAAACCAGCAGGAAAAAAAAAAATAATCGTGTTTTGTCGGCCTTTGAGGCCTTTGGAGAAGCCAGTGCAGTGGCCAGAGCCAAGCAGTGGAAGTATGACTGTGTATTTATACTGGTAGTTGCTGGTGGCAAAAACCACCAAGGTGGACCTAAGACCATAAAATGCTTGTATCACAATTCATTGGCTGTTGACAGCTCTGTGGTGCAATGCTGTTACAGCAACGGATGAAAAAAAAAGTATTCAATACACAGTTTGCTGTTGTGCAGTGAAATGGTTAATTTTTGTGAGTTTGACTGCATATTCATCATGTGGCAAATTGACTGGAAATTAATAGGATTATTTTTGACTGTCTGAGGTTAATGGCATTACCTGTTTGGCTTTTATAAAATCTTTATAATTTAGTAATATTTATCTAAATCACCCTAAAAGTATAGAAATTGATATTAAAATTGCAGATAAATGGGTACAGGATGAAATGAAACAGATTAAACCAAACCCATGCTCTTAGGAAAACATTGATGCCAAATTAAGTGTGTTAGGCTAACAGTTTAAATGATCCAATTTAACACTAATAAAGGCACTTTAGACCCAAGTCCTGCTTGATTTTTATACTGTATGAGCACACAAAGGAAAGCAGCTACTGAGAGACAACCAGTCTGGACCCAATAGGGATGTCAAGCAATTGAGCAGCTTGGACTACTGCATATTTTCATACTCATTTCACATATTCCAAATAGTTTTTAATGAAAAAATCAATGGGGTAAATTACATAGGCACAACTGACTTTTGTCCTGGAGAATTACTAAGCGACAACATTTATAATAGTCAAGCATATCGAACATTACATGGTTTTGAGGATTTTTTTCAGGCATTGTTTTACAAAGAACCAGCACTGGGCATAGGGAAATGAAAGATTTTGGGTTCAGATTAACCTGGCTATGGCAAGCACGGCCCTTATCACCATGCAAAATAAAATTAAATGTTTTCACAAGCCAATGCACAAGCAGCAGTGGACCAGACTTGACACTCAGTTTCCACAGACCATTTGGTGTCTGAGATGCTGAAACTTAGCAACATGAGAGCAGGGGAGAAGACACCAGAAAAACGTAACTCAACCTGGAAAGCATGCAAATGGGGTAAAGATGGGAGTTCATCTGCAATAGGAGAGATGGCATGAGGCACACCTTCCTCTCTCCTACTCCAAAGTTGTGGCCATGGACAGGGGAGCAGCTGCTGTGTTGGGCTGTGCATGCTGTCTGCTAGGTGTATCCAGTGCATCCTTCCCTGTCCCAGAGATTTCACCTGAGGAGGAATCATTCATTTGCACAGCAAGCAATTCAACTTGGTATTTCAGTTCTGTGTTTAAGCCAGTGTAAGACCCAGCATCCACAATTAGAGACTCCTTGAGACAAGGATCAAGTCTGTCCTTCTGTTTCTCATTACCTGTCTTATTGTCAGGGAGGAAATAATGTAACTACAGAAAATCAATAAAGATTTGAAGAAAATCTTATTAATAAGAAGATGGTGTTTGATTTCTTCTTTCTTTTTTTTTTTTTTGCTATAACTGTCTTAATTGTCATTGTCTCATGCCTAATACAGGCCCAATAATTTTTAATATTTCTAATTGTTTTCTCACATACACAGAAAGCTAGAGGCTATTTTAACTTGTGGGTTTTTACCACTGCCTCCTAGTTGCATCTCTATATGAAAGCCACAATTCAGAAAATTCTTCTTCACATCAAAGATATTATTTAGAAGTAGATTTCCATCTAAAAGTTCCTGCTTATTATTTGTCCTTTCCCAATCCTTGGATATTGGTTAATCCATTGAATAAAATACTGACAGCATTTAAATAGTGACGCTACTTCATCAATTTTATTTAATGACTATTTAAGACTATATTTCCTCAATGCATATAGATCTTCCACTCCCACAAACAGAATCAGACAGAAAAAAGGAGGAAGAAATCTCTTGTCAAGGTCTGAGAGCTTTGTTTCACAAATGCACACTCTGTAGCCAGGAAACTGAAGTCAAAGAAATAAGAGCAAAATTGTTATATGGCATGCATCAAAAGATTTCAACACTTGTTCTGAAAAGCAAAATAACTGAATATGACTGTCATCCAGACAGAATGATGATTAACTTTCATACAAGATACAATTTCCACAAAATTCTTGTCTCTTCTTGCCATATGTAAGCATTTTATGCCTTTTCCCCTATCTTTAGGTAGCTATCACACTCTCCCTCTGTTACTTTTTGCACCTAATATGCAAAAAATAAATAGATCTTATGAGATTTTATACATGTAAAAGATCTATTTGGATCCTGTCTAGAAGAATGCCCTCACGAGGAGGTTTACTCTACTGAGAAAACAGTAGCAAAGATAACATCTCATCATGCATCTGTTTCACAGTGAGAGAAGAAAAAAACCCCTAGATTTATAGTCTTGGAAACCTTTCTGTGGGAAAAACAGAAAGAAAAAAGAACACATGAGGATAGGAAGTTAATACATAAAAGTACTTCATAGAGACACCTACATCAATTACCAACTATGAACCCATTCTAATATTTTCCTTTGTACAATTCCACAGACAGCAATGTTAGTCACTCAAGTTACTTTCATGAAGAAGCTTTTACCACCATCATGCTAGACATGGTCCTTTGTGACTCGAGGTCTACTGCGGACTTTTTTGACAGATTTACAACAGATAAAAGATTGTATGTGTTGACTTGATGGATAAAAAAAACCCCAAACATATTTATATTGCTGCATAAACATTAATAAAAATATTATCAACTGCAGCTCTATATCTGTGCCATGTGGAGAATTCCTAGGGTGCAGTACCACAAGAAAAAGAGCAGCAATATCTAGAGATGTCTGCTATTTCTTATTATAGGATTGTACATTCAAGACTCATACTATGGCTGAACTCCTAGAGTTCAAGATTTGATTGTCCTTATTTAAGCTAAAACAAATTTTAAAAATCAAGATTAGTAAAAGGATATTATTTTTCACAGCTAAGTCTCTTTAATAAATCCTTCCAAGCCAGGAAAATTCATGTCAGGAAAGGATACAGTCATTAAGTACAAATAAACAGAAACTGGGAGGTGGAAAAAGCCCCCTCTGACCAGATGGAAGGACAGTGGAAAGGACAGAGTTTGAAATATATAGCCACAAAAGAAGGAGGGAGCACCCTTCTTCTGAAATATTGCTGAAAATGCTTAAAGTTTCTCTGCAACCAAATTAAAGCTTAGGGAGCTAGGCTCATAGCCTATTAAAATTCTGTTTAGCATGCACATTTTAACACAGATGTTTCAATAAAGGAGGTTTCCATGTAATTATCTAATGACTTGCTACGTCAATCATGACAGGTCCCAGGTTTGAGACTTGCCCCTGAGAGTTAAACAGAAAATAAGTACACAGTTTCTTAGTTCTTGCCCTTCCAATTTGAACTGAAAGCAGTAAATAGTCTTATGAACTTGATTTGCATTGCTAAGAATATAAATCCCATGAGAAAACTAGACAACTGAATTTTCTTTTCAGTTGTTCCATGTTGTATGAGAATATACTGTGCAATATTTTCAATTTAACTGCATTCCTCAGTTTCTCTACTTCCAAGTATTTTCATCCAAAGAAGTAAAAAATGTTTGCAGATCTGCAGATGCTGGCTTTTCATATCTGAACGTTACTCAATTGAGCAATAGGATAATTACATACTTCCCCCATGTCATATTTCAGCATGAATAAACACCCCCAAGGAAACCAAAATACTCAAGGTTGAGAAGAAACCACACAACAGGAAGTGTACAAGAGAAGGAAATGCAGCATCAAGCAAATCAGGACAAGAGTGTTTGAGAGATTTAGCCCAACCAGAAGACAAGGAAGAAATTGAATGAAGATCAGTTGAGACTGGAGAGTAGATTCTTGATTCTTCAGCATCCAGTAATGTGTGTCAGATGCTGGAGAGGTGCTTGGGCAATCAACTTCATTCATGATTCCAGGAGAACCCTAACTCAGGCCATGACTTCTTGTAAAAAGGGAAAGTTCAGTCTATCTGACCCCAATAGATCGTGACTGTAGCCCAGACTGCTGAGCAATGCTGCTAGCTGGTTAACTGAAGAGTGGAGCAGGGCCATTTAACATACATTGGGACCACAGGAAGTAGCATCCGTATGGTTTACTGGTTTATGACAACTCCATTTGTCACACCCGATCAGTCTGTTACTGCCTGGAGGTGCCAGTGCAACTAAGGCAGTAAAAAAGGATGCCATGACACCTAAGTCTCTGCATTACTGCTGATAGTAGCACAGAGGCTCTTTCCTCACATTAAGGAAGGATTTCTGTATGTAATCAAGGCATTTTCTGCATGTTTTCTAAAAAAAAAACCAAAAAACCAAGAACTCTGCTTACAAGAAAAAACCAAATTCATGCACTGCTTCTATGACCAATCCTTACAAATTCCAAATAAGTAGGTTTATGACAAGGACTGGAAAAAAAATTACATATCTGGATTTCTTTTCAAAATGGATTTTTTTCCACATACTTTCCTGACAGCAATCAGGGACTCATTTTCACTCCCTCTTTTCACATACAAATATGTCTCTGCACCTTGCAGTCCTTGTTATGTTACTCAAGACCTTGCACACTACTCAGGTGAGTGCCTGGAGCAAGTTTAGGGGTAAGAGCCATTGGTTTGCTGAACTATTACTATTGGGTTTTAGGATTACCACACATAAAAACAAATAGCAGGAAAAGTATTACAACAAGCAAGAAGATGTATAAATGTATAGAAATGTGAAGATAACATTTATGTGGCTCATCATCCAAAAATTGTATGGATACTGTATCCACAGAACCCTAGGAACATTAAGAAACAAAAATATGATTTTTTTTTTCTTTTTTTTTTTTACCAGTTTAGAATTATTCAGTTATTGGGATGGCACTCGTTGTGCTATTGTAACAGTCACACTAATAGGGCTGTCTGTCTTTTCAAAGAGCTGCTTCTTTGAAGGAAGCTACAGTAAATTGTTTAGGGAATTCACCATTCAGTGGTTCTCTCAAGTGCTGCATCCATCTTTCACTGAGTAATAATGAAGCATTAATGAAAATGTTTCTGTGTCTCCATGCTCTCACCAATTAAATGTGGTGCAGAAAAAAATACAGCTTTTGAAAATTGTTATTTATCTCAGTTGCCAGTCAAGTAGTAGATACAGCAATTCTGTACTGGGGATATTGGTAAACCAAGACCTGCATTTAAGGGTTTCAGACTGGTTAAAAATGGATTCTTAAGCTGACATTTAAGAATCACTGACTCTCAAATACCACATTAGCAATCAAGAAATCAACAGAGTTTAGAAGAAATACAATTAGCTCAGCAGGCTCTGCCTGAAACCAGTACTGTAGCTATCAGCTGCACCAAATGCCAGAAGAGGAGAAATGAAGAATTTGTTTTCCGTTGAAATGCGTCATATTTTACTTTATTACAGGCATGAGAGCTTGAGACATTAATATTTCTGAGAAACTGCTAGAGCTAGCTTAGATCAGGGTGGATTTTTTTCCCCATTAACTGAGTGAATTCTGGGAAAGCAATCTGTCTTTCTTTTGCTTGATCTATACTAAATGCATTGCCATGACATCGAGAGAAACAACCAGACAGAAAGTGTGGTAGGTTCTGAATATGTTTTCATTTCATTTATGTACAGAATTTATTAATGTATTTTCATTTCATTTATGTACACAAGTTACCGAGATGGTGTTTTATATGTAATAGCATTATGCATTATCTGAATTGACCCTCTTACTCTCAAATTAAGTCCAGAGGATGTCAAGCAAACAGACCACAAAAGCCAGCACTTCTAGATGCAGACAGTAAAGCTTATGTGTAGAGAGAGAGAGGAATAATTGGGTGCAAGGTAGTAAATATTTACTCAAATCCAGTAAGCACTGGTAGTACTTTAATTTGGCAGCTGCTTTGAAACTTATGTGAATATATGTGGTCTCAGATCACAGCAGAGTTGAAAGCTGCCACCCTTCCTGGATTTCTTTGCAAAGAAGATATGAATTAAATCCTAAATGTGTTTGGGAATTGAACTATACTGTACACTCTTAGATGATTGCTCCAGTAGGTAATGTGGGATGACAATTAACTTCTGCTTTATCTTTTCACCAAGCTAAAAGAGGCCTTAAGTTCTTCACTGTTTATCACTTTAGCACTTTTCACAAGTATCTTTAGTGTATTTTAATTCATAGAGAGAGCTAGAGCATGAAATCACACTTCCTTAATTTACTCAGTGCCAACACCACACTTTTCTCAGTAGGGAATAAAAAGAGGTGACACCTCTCATGCCCTTGAACTTTCCCACCACTAAAGTCTCCGTCTCTGCAAAATCACAGGGTGCAGTTACCCAGGGAAAAAGAGTCACCGATTAGTTGCTGATAAAGCCCCACTTTGGCCAACAGTCATTTAACCCCACTGATAGCATGAGAAATTTGCTGATAACAAATTCATAGGGCAGGGTCTGACAAAAAGTTTTCTCAAATAGGCAAAGAGCTATTTGAAAAGGACTGGGTTGGAGAAGAGTGACAGAGAAAGGAAATATGCTTTTTGATAGGGGGAAGGCAGGGACAGGAGTTACAGGGTCATGATGCTCTTAGACTGTGAGCCAGCCTTCCTAGTGCTGTGGTCAGATAAATAGCAATGCATTGCTTTAAAACGCTGCTCTGAAATGTCACCTTCATCTCCATTGATCTCTATTACAAAACAGGTCCTTCACTGTCACTTGTGACAAAAGGCATTAGTCAATGAAAAGCTCTAAATAAACTTGAGGAAGACAAGTAAGCTCTTCTCTCAGCCACACACAATAACATTATAAAAAATTCTGAGAAAGTAGGGCACTAAAAAAACCCATCTAGTCCTGAAACTAAAAACTGAAGTCTTCTGTTCCAAACTTGTCAGGCTTATTAAAATTTTTTGTTGGTGGGGCTGTTTTTCTCCTCTAGAAAGGAGTTTGTCTGGAAAGTTTTTGTCTGGATGGCCTGGTGAAACATTTTTAGTAGATTTCCTTTAATCCTTTCAATTACACCAGGGCAACTGGGACCCATGAATCTACTGCATGGCTGAAATTCAGTCAAGATATTCCAAGGCTGAAGTTACATTTGAACCACTGAACTACCTTCAATGAAACACTGAGAAAGAACTAGTGGCTGAAAGATAGTGGCAATGGAGGGTACTTTAGCAGTCTTTTCATACCACCCTGTCACCTCATGGGGACAATCAAGCACCACATGCCCTGCCATCTCTCTTGCTACAAGACAAGATATTAATCTAGTATGCAACCACAGTGATGTATTCCTCTGTATACATATGTGCACACTCTGGATGACATTTTAGGACAGGCAGCTCTCAGGTATGTGCCTCAAAATGTATGTGATTCTATGTGTTCACCTGTTTCAAAGCCAAGTAATGCATCCATCATTCATGTTACAGAGAAAACCTGTATTTTGAGTGAGACCAGGTCAAACACTTGCTCACAAATCATACCCTGTAGCTCTGACCTTGGGAAATGTAACATTAATATTTAAGCAAGCAGCTGACTGTGGGGAGAGTGCATTGTTTAAATTTATCCTATGGATGTTTGCAAGGTTAATGCTCCATTTTCCTGTTCCAATAGTTTTTTGTGATGTTCTATGAGCAACAGACTTTGTGTTTATGGTGTTGCTACATGTACTTGGTGTCCATTCCAAAAACTATGTGAGTGAAATCAAGGTAAGTCAGTCACGCTGTACAAGTACTTTCCACTGTCTGCCTGCGGTCAGCCTTTCCCAGGCTATGTTCCTCTGACTATGTTAGCTGTGGAGGTTTACGTGCCTGCCATTGTGCAGGCCACACCATCATTTTAGGGGCTCACAAGGCAAAAACTTGGTTTGAATACAACCATTGGCTACTGAGAAGTAAAACAAGGAAGACTGGGTAACAATTTGGAAAGCTGGTTGGGGGAATTCCTATAATCAGTCTGGACAGGCACAGACACATAGGAAGAAAACAGTTTTGGAAACCTTCTTGTCATTGCTTCACATCCGTGTGATGAGCTGAGAGCAACGGCACTGCTGGAACCACTAACATGTCTGTGAACTGCCATGGCATTTGTCAGAGCCTGGGTATTTCAGAAGCTGTCATCAGTGAGAAGTCTCCAGGGAAATTATATTTCTTTGTTCTTCCCTTAAATCTTAAACTGAAGGTAGACAAAGGTGGCTGTAAATCCCCCTGATGGTCTCCCAGTCAGTGGGGCATCTCCTCAGTAGTGAAGGCTGAGGCACAGTTCGAAGCAATCTTTTCTGTAACACAGCCTCGAGGCTGTTTTTCTCTGCTGACACATCCTTCATAGCAGAAGAAAAGAAATGGAGGCAAGAAGACGACATTATGAGGGAGGATGTTCACACACTGGCTCATATCACCCAGTACGATGCAAAGGGAAACCTCTGGGCTGCCTGCAGGCCACTCCAAGCCCCTGCCCTATAGCTTTCAATAGTTATTTCCTAAACTTTTATACTCTCCAGCACAAATGTTAAACTACAGCTTCTGGTCTTTGTTTTCTGTAAATATTGCAGTAGAGAATTAGATGAATTTAATTACAGTTATCAAGAAGTAGCAAGCACTAATCAGATGCCAGTAGCAGCTGTATTTTGCTCTTTTGAAAGCAAGAGACTATTTTAAATCTATTTAATTAAAAATAGAGAAATATTTTAAGAACAAAGCAAAAAAGCATCCTATTTATAGATTAGCATTGTCCTGGACACACAAGCATCTCAAAATAACAATAATGAAAAGGCCCTCTTAACAGGATGCTGTTGTAGTAAGAATCTTATAGGAACAAAATCTAGAGAAACATTTAGCTGGACCGTGCACTGGATCTGAAAGAAAGAGAGAGAAGAGCACAAAATATATCAGTTTTCCCATCTTTTCTCTTTAGGCTGCTGACATGTACTTTATGTAGAGATGCTCATCTAGTTACAGAATCTTGACATTCTTTAAATGTGCATAAATTGCTCTAATTCACACATCAGTTCCTTCTTTACACTGCAAGAAACATGTCAGTGCCATGAGGATTAAGCCCTTTATAGATAAAAAGCAGTTTGTTTTTGAGATCCTCTGCTCATTAGCTTTCCATTTTCCCTCCTCTTCGTGCAACGTGGGATCCATCTGGGATCAAATGTAAAAGCACAGAAGTGCAGTGGGAGGTTCCCACTCTCAAAATCCTGAGGACAGTGGGAAGAATGAGTCTCGGTGTTTTAGGACAATGGCTACAGACAATCGCACTCAGCATGGTTTGTTACCTGTCACCTCACAGATCTTCAGAGTTCTGCATCAGTTGGTTTCTCCTGAAAGATGTTATATGCATAAAACTATAAACGTATATAACTGTTGAAAGAGTTCTGATTTAGGCACTCCAAATTAAGACCCCACAAACCATGCAGCGTGTGGAAGTTCAATTTTTCATTGTTATTCATATGAATTATGGTTTAGATCCCATGCAATATTTTTTTTCTAGAAGCTCACAATCTTTTACAAATACTTCTACCAAGCTGAAGTTATGATACAGCTATTGCTACTTATGATTAGACTATGCACCAGACAGTGCAAGTCCATAAGGTTGTGCAACATCAGTTACACGCAAAAGCAACAGTAAAAACCTGGATGATAGTATCCCAGGTAGTGGGGAACATATCTTTACTGTACAGCTGTACATCATCACAACCAGGAATAGCAAGTGCAATTCACTCATGGTACAAATGCCATCAAACACAGAACTCCCCAAGACTTTCTCTTCCTACACATATGAGACAGTCTTACAGGTCCACTTGTCCATTAGCTGATGGGATGGGCCATGGGACTTGCAAAAACATTTTAACAACTAGCTTGTTTTCCTCAGAGCTGAAGTATAATACAAAATATATCAAGGCTGGGTGACAATTTGGGGCATGAGGTCAAAGTAAAATGTTTTTGCATAACTCCTAGGTTTGAAAACAGTTTACACCGATTGCCTTTTTAACTCTAGCCCTTTTAATACTCCTCCTGCCGTTGAAACCACTTAGAATCATAGAATGGTAGTGTTGGAAGGAACCTTTAGAGATCATCCACTCCAACCCCTCTGCAGAAGCAGGTCAACCTAGATCAGGTCGCATAGGAACATGTCCAGGCAGCTCTTGAAACCTCCAAGGAAGGAGACTCCACAGCCTCCTCTGGGCAGCCTATGCCACTGCTCCTTCACTCTCACTGTGAAATAGTTTCTTCTTATATTTAAATGGATCTTTTTGTGTTCCAGCTTCATCCCATTACTACTTGTCCTGTTGCTAGCTACAATAGAAAAAAAGGATGCTCCAATCTCTTGACACCCACCATTTAGATATTTGCAAATATTAATAAGTTCTCCCCTCAATCATCTCTTTTCTAGACTAAACAGCCCCAGTTCCCATGGCCTTTCCTTGTATTAAAGATGTTTCAATCCCCTGATCATCTTGGTGGCTTCTACTACTTTCCAGGGTTTCTCAGGAGGAATACCCAAATTGTAAGAGATTTCATAAGTATAGAAATGTTAAAAAGCAAAGCATCAAGTTTCCTCCTATCTCAGTTGAAAAAAAACCTCTGTGATTCTTAACTACAGTGACATAGAAAAAGAAAAAAATATTGTCATTGATGCCAGACAAATAACTCAGAGCAATACAAGAAATATAAACTCCCTTCTCCCACTCCTCTGCTCCTCAAAGTTAAAAGTTAAAATCATCTATTCAGATATAATCTATTTATTCCTCCAGGCCACATACTTGCATTAATAGTATACAGTTTCTAGCTTCTGACACACTGTAGTGAGCACTTTGCACTGGTTATTTCCTCACTTTTTATGACAAATAAGCATACCTCCTAGAGATAAGTTCGAGAGATGGTTCTTTCCTCCCAAAATCCAGTTGTTAGGTTCTATATGTACTTCCTAAAGAACCTTAAACACCCCAAGCACTTGCTCAGGACACATGTGGATCTGGCAAATAACAGAAAACATACACAACAAGACATACACAAATTTACAGACAATGTAACCCTTGGCATCGCAGTTCAGGGAACCTGCCTGCATTGAGTCACTTTTACATGGGGAAAGGGAAGGTGACATTAAATACCTCTGACTTCAAAGGAAAGAAAAAAGAGATGTGTATATATACACAAGCACTGAATATCTCCTACATGCTCTATCCCCTTTCTCATTGCCACAAACAAAACTCGTGACTACCTTCATCTCTGTCACAGTAGAGTCTTGATCCAGAGCCCGGGTCCAAAGTCCTCAGAGCCTGAAGAGTTTAGGCAAGCGTAATGGTGAGGGGGAGACTTAAACAAGAAATACCCAAAAATACACCTGCCTTCTGATACAAGTCCCACTGCCTCCTGTTTTTCTTGGATGACTCCCCATGTAAATTATCACAAGTATAGTCTTATTTAGCAATAAGATAAGTCACAATTGTCAGTGCAGAAAAAAAATGAAATGGCTGATTGTCTTTAAAGCAACCTCTCTGAAATCTAAAGATAGAACTTAAGTCTTTGAAGCTTTAATTTTAAAATGTCCTGTTGTAGGTAAACAGGGAGACAGAATAGGCCCTTAAATGAATGAATGCTGACAACTTTAAAACAACAAAAAAATAAAAAGTAAAAATCAAGCTTTGGTTTCAGAGCCTGCTGTGCATCAGAAACATTAACCTACTTTGAGTAAAGTTTGCTAACCGAGCAGCAAACAAAGCAAGCAGGGCATGCTAAGGGGAGATGCGTGTAGCTCCTTTCTCATGCCTTTAGAGCTGTAGGGATTAAAAACAAGGAGAAAAAACCCAGCTGAAAATCTGGCTGCCATCCATAATTTTAAAGCTTTTCAAAGAGCCCCGTGGTGAAAATGAAGCTACTTAATGTTCAGATTTTTTCCCATCTGTTTGGTCAAAAATAGTAATAGACTGGCTTTAATTATAATTAGTGGTCAAAAACTGAGAAAGTTTGTATGTGTCTGTGAATTTGGGCATTGGTGATTGCAAAATCCTGCCTTGGGTTATATGCAGGGGTTGAGATATCAGTTTGTCTCTCCAACACGACACCAAAAGCATTACTTACCAAAATGTGTAATCCCTTCTAAGAGCGGCACCACCGACATTTCCATCTCGCTCTAAGGATTATTGACATTTCCTGAGTAGAAGAAGGGATAAATAAGTATGGACCCTGAAACATGCTGAACATTTTTATCATGACAAAAGACAAGCAATGCACTATAAAGTGGAAAACAGCATTAAAGACATTATTTTCCTGGTAAAATTGCTTTTCTTTATGGATTATTTTTTACAATTCTGCAATAAAAGCTTCAAAAAAGGACTGCTCAACTAAGTATAAAGAACACTTACATCCCCCTTTAACACAATTCCATTGACTTTTCACTTCTAGTTTGGCTCTTTAGGCAAATCATCATATGCCCTCTACTATAGGAACAGATCCTTGCAGAGGATGCAATTAACTATCTTAAAGATACTTCCAGCCAGGTTTCCTTTATTCCTCTTGGACTTTCTAAGTTTCTGGCATTTGATTTTCAAGTAGGCTTTTAAGTCTAAATGTGTGGCATTATATTTTACAAAGCAGGAGCCTCTATCATATCCCAAATAGCAGCTGATGAATTTCAAAGGCTTCTTTCCAGATAAACATCTAAAAGTCTGGATAGTTATCAAACTCATCCAGCCTATTTTTCTCTGGAAAGAGAGTGCTGTGTGTGTAGATACAGATTCTATCACAAGCTGTTCAGTAGTTGAATCTTCGGCTGTTGATTTCAGACAGGTCGGAATTCATGTAAGGAGAGACGCTCTTTTGATGTTTCTATTTTGGAAATTTGAGATATTTGGAGAACCAGAAAACACAGAACATCTTTGGGCTTTCACCAAACAGCTCTGCAGCTCCTAAAAGGCTTGCTTTGAGTTTGGAGTAGAAGTCAGATATAAATGTTGAAAACTTTTTATTTAACTCACTCCAAAGAAAGTAAGGCTAAGTATACTGCACTAAAGCTCTGTATCTGCTTGAAGTCTGCTAGAAGATGACATTTTCTATTTAGTGCATACACAATTTAAAGAAATATACTGATGAAAATAAACAAAAAAAAACCCTCAGAATTGCAACATTCTTCATTAAAACTTTGTCCTGAGTGTTTTGTAACAAGTATAAAGAAGGAATATATTAAGGGGTGAGAAGGAATGAGAGACCAGAAATTAAGGAAATACTATGAAAATTATTCTGAAGCCTGTGGAGGAAAAATAAGTGTTACAAACTATGCTATCACCTGGACAGGGACTGAAGCAGATGAAAAGGTTGCTGTATGAATCCGTGCACTAAGAAATATAGCAGTGCAGACATTGAGATCTGCATCGAGTTCCCAACAGCCTTCACTTGCCTATGCATGAGCATGTGCACATAATTAGTACTGTCACACAAAGCCCTTGGTAGAATTTTATCATCTATGGGAGGGGGCTTTTTCTTTGAGAACTAAAAATGCACATTGGGTACAGATTGCCTCTGCACTACAGGCAGTAATGCAAACAGGGCAAAACATTTGATGACTTTAGCTGGGCTAATCCAAGTAAAATCTATCAAATTTTCTTGTACCTCTTAATAGCAACATTACTAACAGGATCACTGAGAGGTAAAAGACCTCAGCACAACACTTGGAACATGTCTTATGCTTTATTTTGTTGTTAAATCTGTCTCTCATTTAGTGCTACGCCCTCCACAACCTGTCACAGCACTATTTTGGTACACAGACTACCATGAGGCTCAAGGCAATGCCAGGTTTCTGAGTGAATGTGGGGAATTAGTCAAAGAGAGTCAGACTTTGCCTAGGAACTAAGTTTAATTCCCCTTAAAGTTTCCATCTTTAATTGCCATCTCAGTGGTAAATGTTGCCTTGACTCTTGGGAGAACACAGCAAGCACCAAAAGTGGAATTAAATAGAAATGTCAAATATCTGAGGGGTTTTTTTTTTCCTTTCTTTAAAATGGACTTCTCTTTTAAATTCTGGAGGTTCTTCTGAAGAAAATAAACTGAAAAACAAAAGGAAATTTGTGGTAATTCTTTTAAAATGATGTTTCACAAAAAAAAAAAAAATTGAAAATGAGGGGGGAGATGGGAAGGTTTTTAAATGTTTAAGGGAAAACTGTTTCAAACATGATTGAATAGGAAGAGAACAAATAGGGAGGCAGGAAGAGATAAGGAGAAAAGCTCTGATGCCATTCACTTTTTCTGCTAGAATGTAATTATTCCACTGTACATGGGAAGAACAATGAGACACAGGGAAAATATCCAGATAAATCCTCCAATTCACCTCTGTGCATAGGGAGGATGCTGCAGCAAGACTCACTCAGCAGCAAATATCACCAGACTGGGCTGCTGGGGGAAGACATTTACAGGAGCACAGCTGGGGTGGGGCAAAGTGTGAAGATGAAGGATGCCAGGAACAAAGAGCAGACACTGGCTTCCAGTGATGAGAGAGGACACAGAGCTGAAACAGCTGAGGAAGGAATGAGATTCCACAGTACTTAAACCTTTGTGCAGCAGATGAGGCTCTTTTTTTTTTACTAAATGTTATTATTGTTAAAATGTCCATGTCTGCATATGAGTTGTGAAGGTTCTATTCAGGCAAACAACCCTAGAAACAGGTCCATTGTCAAACAGCTATTAATTAGTAATGATTAAAAAGGATAATAAAGCCATAAATAAATAAAATCATTAGCAGTCAACTTCAAAAAATGCTTCTGCCACCAAAAGCATAACAAACCCCTACCCTGACAACTCAATATTTTAGAAAAAACAAAGTTTTCCTTTAGTCCAGTTTGAATTATATGACTTTAGTATAAATTGAGATTAGAATTGTAAATGTGTAGAAGCACCAAAATCCCTGAGTTTACAGGGAAGAAAGAGGTGATTAGGTCTCTGAGTTCCTCTCTGGTACCCCCTCAAGGTGGTTTCAGCTTTCATATAAGTTTATGACCATAGGGACAAACCAGAAGCAGTCCTGAGCTGGAATTTTGCTAAAGAGTGCGCAGGACTTGCATCAGGAGATGAAGACCAGGAGGGAATATGCTATGACACAGATACACTTCTCAGAGTGTAAAATCCAAGGATGGAGATGGGTTCTGAGTCTCATCTTTCCCTTGAGAGTTTCCATGCAATTTCCAGCTGATATTATAAAAGATGACCACTTGTAGCCCCACCAAAAAAGAACTCAGATTCAAATCACATAAAGTTGGGTTCTAAAACATACAGAACTGTTCTTTTTCTCTTTTTGACCTTGAAAATTAGCTTCACGCTGCTCAGGCTCCTGAACATATCTTGCTCATACCAAGTTACACACAGAGGTTTCATGTAAGGTCAGGATTGGAGCCAACAATTTTTCTCTAAGTAGTACTCTACCAGGGTTTGCAAATCACTTCAAAGATTATATTTTCCTGGATAGCTTCCAGGGCCTACAGCAGCAGCAACAAGCAAGAAGTTGCTGCTGTGCTTGCTGAGGATCCACTGTGCAGGAGACAGTAATCATCACTTTTGGGCTGCTTCTAACTACACGTTGTCTTTTTTTTTCATGTGTGTGTCCATCCCTCCTGCTGAGCCACAAGATGAAAGTCAAAAAAAGAGCTTGTATAAAGATGCAAGACATTGAGTTCCTTCCCCAAACCCTTCCTCAGGGCTTAGGAAAAGAGTGAGCTGCAGTGCTGTCTCATTCCCTCATGTTTTGTGCACTGAAAGTGATTTGGCAAAGCCAGAGAACACTGTTAATGAGGGAACCAAGGGAGTTACTTATATTCATTATGATCTTTATTTAATGATTTAACTTCAGACCAATGGAAGATGGGGTACTTTGGGAAGGTAAATTGTGGCACAGGAAGACATAGAAAAGAAAGCAAATATCCTGTAGGTATCAAAACTCTCAGAATTAATTAGACCAATGAAGAGATGGTATAAGCCAGCTTGGGCTCACTGAAATGAAATGGAAAATTAAAACAAACTCCCAACTTTCCTTATCAAAGTTTTCTTGAATTCACCACACTCTCACTCTTTGACTCTTGGGAAAAAGAAAAACAAAAATGCAACTTTTGCATTGCAGAAAAAATGTCAATTAGATAAAATAATTGCCATCTGAAGCACTATGAGTTTGCAAGTGATGAGATTTCTGACTCAGCTACGGCTTTAAAATACTCTCCTAAACTGCAAAAGGTGATCAGGTTTCTTTCCAGCCTAACTTTTAATCCTAAAATTAAGCAACAAATAGATTCTGTAGTCTTTCCAGTTAAATGCAAACCTATATGGGAGAGATTTTTGAGGCAAGAAGAATGGATTAGAGCAAAACTTTCAGAGCTAAAGACTCTGACAGGCACTGCAGCTCTCCTGCTTGTTTTATCCATTGTGCTCAGAATCAGAACCAAAACCAAAATTGACACCACAGTAGCTTAAAAGTTACCAGAAGAAATACAAGTAATTTCCTTTCCTAAACACTGTACTGGGTTCCTTTGTACCATTTAACATTTTCTAAGAAGACAACAGAAAACAGAGGCATAATATTTTCAGATGTCTACACGTATATATTAAGCTTTTTAGAAGTTATTTGGATTTCTGACAAAGTGGATAGCTCATTTTCTTAATCTTACTTGTCTAATATTAATAGATGAGATGAGCCCCATTAAGATATGAGCTTCTCACAGATGGAGGAGAGAGCCTGAAAAAGTCTGTCATCCTGTAAACAAGTCTGTAAAAACAAAACGTGGACAAGTGAAATGAGACTGGTAAATTCTGAACCTGAAATGGTTTGAAAACCAATATGGTTGAAATAGCAGAGTTTCTTTACTACAAAGCTGAATCTGCTTACAGTTTTAGAAAAGGGAGTTTCCTTGGTTTTGTTTTTTTCCCAAAAAATTCTTTCAACATTAGAAATGCATAAAATGACCAGCTAAGCTGTCAAGCCTTGTTGATCACCTTGCAGAACACTCGTTTTGATTTTGCCTATGCTGTGTTAAACAGTGCTGTTTACTCCTCTGTTCAAGTTTCCGAAATGGCTGCAGGGATGTGTGGGCCAAATCGACAGATGTCAGGGACTGACTAAATATTTCTGCTCTTTTCAGTAGCACTGACCCAGCCTCTTCAATATGAAGGGGTACCCACATCTAACACAGTTCCACTTGCAAAGCTCTCCCTGCATTTTCCAGTCCCACCTAGATGAACTCCTCAGCATCAACATCACAGCAGGACTTGTCTCTGTTGCACACTCTTTTGGGGGGATGAGCAACAAAATCATATGCTGCTCCAAGTGTGACTGTTAGTGTATGAATAGAATGGGAACATTTGATTTTGTCATTAATCACCTTGTTTATATGTTGATGTAGAGAAATAAACAGGGTACTTACTTCTCTGTAACAAGTGTCACTGAATCATATGTTACTGATATATAATGTTTAATCTGCTCTTTTCAAAGGATGTTTGTTTCAGGTCTTTGTATACCAATGACTCTGACTGAGGTTATGAAGGGGATACCTTAGGGTGGAATGAGTGCTAGAAAACCACTTGGATGGTAATGAATGATAAGTTATCATGGTTTTATGAGAAATTAGTTGAATCGTAACTACTGCAGGGGAGAGGATACTTTATTTCTGCACCATGGAGGTAGAGCTCAATTACATTCACCCAAGAACAATGACTATCAAGTTTTCCTGTACAGAATTTCTCTCTTATCACTTTTCAGGATATTAATGAATATGGAGTCCCCTTCAGATAGATCCTCTTACCTAAAATAGTTTTCACCATAGTGACCAAGATGAGCTACAAGTTAATATACATAATACTACTCTTGAGTAATACAGACTTTTCTTATTCCTGAGTTTAATCCATTTTACTTAAAAATTACATGGAAGTAGATTTTATGTCAGTAGAAGTAATCATGAAAGTTACATTAATTGCTCCTAGGATCTGAACTCAAGACAGCATGGGAGTTTCAGGGGGTAGGGTTAGCTCTACTAAGTCTGCCTGGCTGTGGATTTGCAGCTGCCAAATAGTCACACAAAATCATAGAACAGTTTGGGTTGGAAGGGACCTTTAAAAGCCACTTAGTCCAACCACCCACAAATGAGCTGGGACATCTTCAACTAGATTACTCAGAGTCCAACCTATCCTTGAATGCTTCCAGTGATGAAACATCTACTACCTCTCCAGACAAACTCTTCCAGTGCCTCACCACTCTCATCCTAAAAAATGTCTTCTTTATATCTACCTGAATCTGCTCTCTTTTAGTTTAAAACCCTTATCCCTCACCCAGTTGCAACAGGCCCTATTAAAAAAAAAAAAAAACAACCTGCTATCACCGTTCTTTTAAGACTCTTCTTCAGTATTAAAAAGTGCAATAAGGTTTCCCCAGAGCCTTCTTTTCTCCAGGCTGAACAACCCCATATCTCAGCTTTTCCTTCAGCTATCTCTGCATTTACTACAAAACTCTCAGCCTTTACAGAATGCTACAGCTACAATGATTTTTTTTTTTCCCCTGAATAGAAAGACTGATTAAAAAAATGCAGTTTCTCGGCATTTTTTCAGATTATGACCATTGCACCAACAAGAAACCAAGCTTCCCTGTCAAAGGGAAGGGTTGACTTCTCTACTTGTGCACAGCAAATATGAGTAGTAGCAAGTGGCAGAGGCGATACTTTTGCTGTGCCTGAGTCACGCAGTAATGAATGTGGTGTGTCAGTTTTGGGGACTGCACAGTTGACAACCCTGCCTGCAGCTCTGGCCGCTCCATAAAGCACAGCGAAGGTCACAGTCAGCAACTCCCTGATTTCAGGTCACTGTTGTGCAGAAAGCCTCCCTCCAGCAGTATATGCATTTCACACCTAGCTGCTCCTTTTGTCGAGCTGTCATATTTAATTAAAATGCTGACAGCCTTTAAGGATCTCTACAATGTGCAAAAAAAAAAAATACGTAAGATCAACACTTCACACTTCTACCAGCGATTATTCTTTTCGTACAGTAATTTAATTTCCTTCCTCTGGTTCTTGAGGTTTTTAAATTATCCTTTCCTTTTACTGTTCTCCGTGAACAGCAGAATAAAAACCTTCTAATCAACATCTTGAACTCCCTAGTGCCAATCTGTCCTCAGTCAGGACTTTCTCTGCCCAGAGAAACTTTCCTTCTGTGCTCAGTATTTGGGTCCATGTGCTCAGGCTATTGAGAGGAAAGCTGCATGCTATCTCTCTGGCTCCCTGATCAAAGTAGGAGGGGTTTTCTGAACCTGCAAGTGCTCCACTTGCATTTAAATCCATAGGAGATTAAAGCATCTAACTGCCTACCAGATCTTCAAAAGTCTTGTCCCACTTTTGTTGTATTAATTCCAGTGCTTCGTTTCCTGCAGTTGTTCTTCAGGATGTACCATGAGGTGACCATTTCACTTCTGTATGTACTCACAGCCAAACACTTCGTCATCTCTTCATCTGGACACTGGGAAACCTTATCTGTGAAATTCTTTTTCTTTAATTGGTTTTTTTTGTTGTTGTTGTTCTGTGTGATATTAGTCTTTATCAGCACAGGGGCTACCAGCACTATAATTTTATGTGTCTTTCTCTCTGCATTAACCTACTCTGGTACTTCGCTTTTGACATTTCGTGTGTAACTACAGTGTCTAAGGACACCTTGTGATATTGGGTACAATGTTTCTATAGACTAGATGCTCTTCTTAAATAATCCCTGTGCACATCTGACAACCTAGACAGACAGACTGGTCAGGCTGAGAGAAAGAAAGCACCAATCTCCAACATGTCCAGTACAACACAAGAAACCAGAGAAAGCATCTGAAATGAGTCTGATTCTTGTAAGCTGCTGTAACTGCGAGTTTGCCTACCTCCCTGACTCCTGCATCTTCTCATCCACATGCAAACTTGTTGAAGATTGCCTTGCTCAGGCTATCAGCTTGGCTACCTACTAAGGCAAATTTGCAGGGAAAAACGCATCCCCAAAAACATGAAAAAAGTCTTCTAAATGGAAGATAATTCAGGCAGAAAACACTGGTGAAATAGGAATACTCATCACCACCAGCATTCCCCTCCATGAGGAGGTAGGGAGGAAACCACTCGTTAAATGGTGTCTCCATTTACAGAAGCATCATTTGCTACAAAATACGTGGGAGCCTGGGTTTTTGGTCCAGTCTGGAGGAGCACTTCGGAAGAGCACCCACAAGCTTCCCCATTAGCCACACATTGCACCAAGGGACCATATCTCAGGAGCCACAAGGAAGTGGTGGCTTCCCTGGGTCTGCTGACGTGTGGCATGTACCAGTTCAGCCTCGGTGGCCAGAGGGCACACGGCTAGCCCTCACTCAGGGACACACATGTCCTCCCCCACGCACCTCTGGGAGCCTCTCAGGAGTGAATCAAGCCTCGGCTTGTAAGAGTGAATGGGATAGGGCAGGCTAGGTTGGCACCCTCCTCCAACTTAACCACCTTTGACTCCAGCTGCTAAGAGTAACACCTATCCCACTCCATAAAATCAGCTGCAAGTAATTTCAAAAGCTGCTCAAGGGAGACACTTTAAAATGACCAGCTTTCTCAAAAATATTGTCTTTCAGAAATTCATCTTTATAAAAAATGCTCATGGGAAGTGAATTGGTAGGAAATGGATTTTGCTTTGCAAGTGTAATGATTCATAGCACGATTACGTGTGCATTCATCCCATCACAGCAGAAGAACAATGTCATATTACACATCCGACCAAACACAACTAATCGGTATAGATTGATAAAAAACTAAGATATAGAGGGATTTTGCTAGTTTTTTTTTCATTTTCTTTTTTCCTAATCAATCTGTAGATAGATAAAATTAATAGATAACATTGAATTGATAAAGAAGTTATGATTTTCTAATGAAGTTTAAAGCAGAAAATCTGTATAAATTACTCTTTTTGGTTTAAATACTCAGATGCAATACCTATTTTTTCTATAAATACATCTAATACATCTATATAGTCTGAGACAGTAAAATAAAACTGACTGTAAAGTCTGAAACTCAGAAGGATATACTTCAAAAATGATTTATAGATATTTATTTAGAATATAAAACATTGAGAACTTTAAAGAGAACTGAAATTCGTTAATATACATGAAGATTGTTTAAAGCTTCCACACCTCAGCTGCTGATTTTAAAAGCCATGTTTTTATGAAGTTGCATGTGCAAAACTTTACACAAATACGTTCATGAATGAGAAACAACCAGGAGATCATTAACAAGGTCTTGCCTTGGACTTGAATGAACATGTTTTAAAAAATAAATCAGGGAGAGGAAATAATGAACTTTAGATCAGTCTACTTGGAAATAACTCCTTATCTAAAAGATTCCAGAGGGCTTGTGTCTACAAACTGCTGAGTCCTGCATGTGCTACTGAGTATCCTCAAGACCCATGTGCATTCAGAGTCCAAGAACATGGAGTACCTCACCCAGCAGCAGGCCTACTTAAAGCTGGCTGAGGAAATACATTCAAAAGTAGATTAGGCACATATAACTCCCAATCAAAAGAAGGAGAATATGTTTTCTTCCTAAAACACAAAATATAGGTTGTTTGACTCAGAAAAGGCTCAGATCCAGCTCTCACTAATTGCTTAAATTAATTGTGTCATGGATTAAGTTCTATATATGTAAGGAGTTATGAAAAATGAAGCTGCTGATCCCTCTGGTGACTTGTCCAGCTCCAGGATGCTTGATGCATGGGCACTGAAATAGACAGGTTTTCCAGACTCTACCTGGTCACTTCACATTTACTCAGCAAAATTAGCTCATTCACAAAGGCTGCTCCAGGTTAGGGACGTGCAGACTTGGGTCCAGCCACTTAGGCAGGAGGCTCAGTGAAGTGCTTCATGTTTCCTAAGAAGGCCATGGTTTTCCACACCTCCTGTTTTAGACAGCTAGAGCTGGTATTCCATTCCCTGCCAATTGAAGCTGGAAAGCTTGGCTGCTCCTACAGCCACCTGCAGAATCCAGAGTGGAGGGGCCCAGTGTCATCTGTTTCTCTTGTCGCATCTGCTTCCTTTTTTACTTAGGAGTTGTCAGGTAATGAAAAGCACACTGTTGCCTGTCCTCCCAAATTTCTGGCTGCTATTACAGGATTCTGCTGCCTGAAGAGGTGCCAGCATTGCTGTGTTAGCTGGCAAGTGGCACTGACCCACAACAGCCAATTCTGCCCCCAATCCCAGGGAACGCACATCATCCTTGCTGCACTCGCCAGCTGGGCTGCAATGCCCTGAAGCAGACATCTCCAACCCTTCCTTGTTGCAAGCACAACTCTTGAACAACAGCCCTGCATGTAACATCATATTTCCTGAACTTGGATTGTTCACAGGAATATTGCTCCAGCAAATATCTAAGAACCTCCACAAGCATCATGTTGGCCAGTACCAGTGGCTGAGGACTGCTGGCTGAAAAGAATAATAATTTAAAAAGATTTTGAATATATTTTCTTGTTTGGAGATGGGAGTGAGGCTGATGTCACACCCCCCGAGTCATTTTATACACTGTCAGAAACTGGATTAATGAATAACTCAATTGTTTCCTGTTTTGTTTGTTTTGGTTTTTTTTAATTATTAAAGAATATCTTAAAATAGTCAAGGACTGCATAATACACGGGACTATCAGCAAGTTAGAAGCATATGATCTTAACTATGGTCACCTAAAAAGACACATCAAAAAGAGCTACTTTTGCCTGCATGTGTTCTGTGGGGTTTTTTTCCTCCTTTCTTTTCTGCCTTTTCCTTCAACATTCTGGTGTTGATTGTTCCCACAATGATTCAAAGCCACTGAGAACTACAGTGATGTGACACGAGAAATTGAAAGTGATTCTTACCGAGCACGTGCCACCTTATTGTCAGATATCTGGTTTTCAGATGAGCACATGGATGCACGTTGCTCTCATTTCTCTGTCTAGCTTTGCTTCTTTATCAGTACATCTCAGGAACAAGCCTCTCTTTCCCCTTCTCTCCTATATTGCAGTCCCTTCATAAATCTTTCTCAGTACAGTGAAGTGTCACTGTGTTTATCCAGATCCAGTAATACAGGAATACATCATAACATGCAGGATGGGCTCTTAACTCTTCTCTTGTTTATTAATCTGCTTGAAATGCATAGGGAGAACACGTCAGTACTGCTAAGGTTAATGACTGATTGATTCATAGCAAGAGAGAGACAGCATTTACAGACAAATGATCTTTAGTAATTGTTGTAATAAAGATTGCAGGTGAGCTCTCAAGGTACATAGTTACATACAGCAACTTGCTTTAGCACACATCAGTGGGAGGGCCATTATTTGCATTTCTTATGGAGAAGCAGCAGGTTCTGGAGGGACAGAGATGTCTCGGAATATAGAACACAATCACCAACCTGAGCGATTGTAGCTTCTGTGATAAGGATCATTGGAAAGCCTGTCACTCTCCCCAACAGTCCTCTAATGAAGAGAATGGTATTTATACCTTCCAAACTACAGGATATAATGTTGAGGACCAATGTATGCTTCATTTTCTTTATGTTTTATAATAGAGATGAAGAGATATCTCCACAAACAGAACCACTCATTCAAGCAGATCTGTTTCATTAAGAAGCATGTGGAAACTGACAGCTTTCACTGTCACCATTCAGAGAACAACACCGTCCCTTTCAATAAATGAATATTCTAGCTATGTCAAAAAGATGAAGTTTGCTGGAGGAATTATTTTTAACCTGCAACTTCAAATGCAATGGAAGACAAACTTATCACAATAACCACCAGTGAACAACTGACATCAAATGAGTTGAGTAAGGACTTGCCAGGTACAGGTGAAAGAACAGAAGCAGCTTTGTATTTGAAGTCTTACAGTCAACAGGAACCTGCATTCACCAGAGAGACTTTATCTCAAAATTACATCACCTAAGAACAGTGCCTTTGGTGGTCCCAGCTTTCCTCAGCAGAAATACATACTTGCACAGACTAAGAAAACCACCTGAACTCTTCCCATCTTGAAGATCATTAACTTATTTTAGCTGAAATCACATTTCTGAGTCAGAGAGAGATGAAATTCAAAACACCTTTGCAAATTCTAGGAATCCTTTCAGCACTGGGCTATTAAGTGAAAGAAATGCAGCTCTGGGTTGCTTTGCATAAAGAAAGCATGTTGTGTTGGACTGTCCCAGAAAGTGCTACATTCACTGCCAAGAGGGCTCTGCCATTACATACTACTGTGTAGCTCAACATTCAGGCAATTATTCATCTAATGCAGAAATTGAGGTGCATACGTTTCTGTCAGCAAACTTCTATAAGTGCCTTTAGAGCTGACACATTTCCAAAGTTAGACATGAGACACCATCACCCTGCCAGCAAACACACACTAGCCTCATTAAAGATGGTTCTCTACAACGCTAAGTGACAATAAGTTTGTGACAGAGTAGTGAAAAAAAGTCATTCTTTGACTTCTTTTTCCCCTAAAAATACTGTAGTTTCCTTGTAGGTGTTTCCAGATTTCTCTGACCATCTCCAGACTCAGCTGACAGAGGCAATGGGAATACAGAGCTTCAATGCACCCACTGTGTGAGGTGGCCCTAAATGGGTTGTGTGAGGACTTGCTACATGTCCTGCAAGGTAACCCTGTGCTGAGTGACTTTTCCTTTAATTTTTCTTACTAATTCAACATCAGTTATCTTGAGTCACTTTCCAATCTTTTGGATTTTGCAAGTTATACTTTTCAACAACAGCAGAATTATTTATATGTAGACTATAGAAAAATAGCATCATTTTGCATAGTATACCTGGAGTATTATCATGACCTTAATTTACATGAAGTCAGATGCACTGTTCTCCTCACAAATAGAATCTCTCACAATGTATTTATTTGGAAGAGATATCAGTCTCACCTTGTCCCACTTAAAGCTCCAGAGGAAAGAGTCAACCTGTGACAAAAGAAAAGCCTTAATTTCATTTTAGGCTTTAAGTACAGATATCTCCTCTCTCAGAAATCGTCCTCCCATCCCCCATGCCAATCAAGGACAGAAAAAGGAACAAGATTTGGACTTCATTTAACCTGCATCCACACACTGTGCTAAAATAAGAGTTGAACTGTGGCTGAAAGGAATAATTAGCACTAATTAATTTCTGCTGCAAATTGTTAGCAATTTACAACCTCTACTGCTAACACTGAGGATGGCAGTTCTTTCTGAAGGGCTGGAAAGCAGTGCAAGAGAACTTCGGTAAAGGACCTGCTGGTTGTCTGCAGTCCAACAAATGTCAAAAGCTGTGTTTGAATCTCAGCGTTGTGGAGGACACTCATGTCACCAGTTCACTAGCACCAGCAGGTTAGAGTTAGGAAGGCTCTGAGGACTTCAGATACTCAGTTTTCAGTATATGTGACTTTTAACCACAGTGATTGCCTTCCTAGTGGTTTCCCTTTTCCTCATTAACAATTTTCCAAAGTTAGAAACCAACTTGCTACTCAGATTATATTAAAGACCTCCAGATTTAGAACTTCATTTTGGAAAATTAGCCAAAACAAGTGTTTCTCTTTGGCAAGCTTGTGGAGTATATGACCTCAGCTATTTTCTATCTGGTATTAGCAATTGAGCAATTTCTCTTAGACCACATGAATGTAACAATTGATTAGTATAGTTCATTCCCCTGCAAATCCTAACTTCTGTTAACAGACCTCTACAGTAAATAATGTTTTCCCTCGTATGTTACTCGGGGAAAACTTCAAAGTAAAAAGTTAACTACTGTATTTGAGTGAAATAGTTTGCATAATTTGAAGCCAGAAACTACAATAGAAGGCCTTACTGCATGTCTCATTTTGCATCATGCCAAGATTCTCTTCAGTCAATAATTTGTTAACTGAAACCTAGAACAAGTCTATCAGCTTTGCCGTCTCAGTAAAATAAATAGTCCACAGTTAAAACTACTTTAAGAAAAATTTTAAGCTGGCTGTTTGCTTCCCTCTTACCACAGAAATATGCACATCTCCACCTGAGTCATACCTGACATACTTTACTCACACTGTTTTCAGTTAAGCTATTACTGAGGATCTATTAAAATGGATGGGTAAAGTTGAATCAGCTTAGGTATAAACAAGACACTGATTTGTGGTATAAAAAACAGACTGAGATTCAAGGTTTCCATGGTGCAGGCTATCCTCATTTTTCTTTACAGATATTGTTCTGATTAGACTGAAACCTAGAGCTTTTTTTTAAGTTTTCCTATGGTTACTAAAAGTAAGTAGACAAAATATTATTTACCTTTAACCAAAGATCCTCAGATATGACTCTATGATAACTGTAGCTTCCCATCCCCATCCTGTGCAGCCTTGTTGAGCCAGTCATGACCTGAGTGGTTTGGGAAGGCAAAATGCCTCCATCAGGTGTTAGGGATCCTGCAAAGCCAAACCCTGCTTGAGACAGAAAAGCCCTGCAGTGGAAACCTGCCTGGGAGCTTTCTCACTCACCATGGAGGGTGAAACACTTGGGACAGGGATTTCCCTGCTCTTCAGCTGCTGAGTGAGCAGTCCTTCATAGCCCCCAGAGCCAAGAAAAAATGATAATTATCTTCAAAGCATTTAATAATAATTTGTAAAATGACAGCAGCATGTTAAAATGAAGTTTTCAATATCACCAGCTGGTAGACCTATGAACATTTTCAGATAAGTCTATGCATTGTGCATATACCTCAAGAGTCTGAAAGACTGTCAATTTCAGGAATGTAATCTATTTCTGCAAAGCTGAGGTTTTAGCTTCGGGCAGCACGTATTCATTAACACAGATCCCCACCCAAGAAACATAATATGAACTTTTAACTTGAACTTTAATAACTGTAAAATGGCAGAAAGCATGTTTTAGATTCTAAACTTCCAGAGTAGAACACTGTAATGTCTTTCCACTAGCACTAGTTACTACATGGTTTTGTTATTATTTATACATATTTACATACTTTCAATGCCAATACCTATGTGGACTCTTGGTATAACTGATTTTTCATGGATGTGATCTAAAACTCAGGATATTCTTGGCCAAATTCCCAGGTTCCTATATGAAATTCTCTGAAACTCATGCAAAAAAAAAAAAAACAACCTCCAACCTTAATCTATTTCAGGTTTCCTAACTGAAATAAGGATGAGAAAATAATGGAAACGATAATGCCTCTTTAGATATTCTTTGTCTTACAGATTTACATAAAATAATAGTAAGCTTTTTGAGAATGAAGCATGTTCTACAGTATAAATTTGTGCAGAACTAGCAGCCTTAGGGGCCTAAGGATAATACTGTAATATAAATGATAATTAATTTATATTTAACTGGGAAATTTGTACCATAAATATACCCATAACAGCAATCAATGGGAGCTCATGCTATGAATCCCCAAACCAGATGGGGATCAGCTCCTCTAAGTAGAAATATGTTTCTCTAAATATAAGAAAACAGCGAATCTGCATTGCCTGTGCTTATGATCAGCCAACCCTCTGGCCTGCCTTGACAGAAAATGAAACTCTCTATTGCAGACCTTTCTTACGAGGCAGCAGTGACAGGATTTGTACAGGACAGGGCTCCCTGGATATTTGGGGGCCTTGACCGACCAACCAACCAAACCCCCAGCCACCAAACCCCATGCTCCCAGCTCTCCTGGCTTCTCCTCTGAAAACGTACCAGAAACCAACTGCATCCATACTTGGGCTCACGTTTTTAATAGCTGTTGAAACACTTCAGTTTCACTAAAATTCCCCTTCAAAGTCCAGTCCTTTGGCAAGAGCATTACTGACCCGCCAGTTGTTTCAACCCCACCTGACAGAGCACACTTCAGCTGGGGAATGTTTCTTCCCTTCTCCATTTCTCCAACTTTCCAGCCAGCAACCTCCCCATTTCCACATGCGGTGAGAACAATGAGCCTTGGCAAGCTCACACCAGTGTCTGAGGATTTTCCATGAGCTTTGAGAACACATTGCTGCATCTGTCTTTGTGCCTAAAAAGCCTTTGGAACACATCCCATACTTTCAGTGGCAGATCTGCTTTAGCATCTTTCTCTTTTTTTTTTCCTCTAAGGAAAAGGAAAGAACAAAGAAGTTGTTAGCAAGACAGAGGCTCCAGGATACCCCTGATCAACTGCAAGGCAGTAAGCACAGACTCACTGCCACTATGTGAAATGTTTAGAAAACCAACGTTAATGTAATTGCTTTAGGCAAAGTTAGCAACCAAAACACTTTCTAATCACTCCTGCCACCCTATGCCATCTTTGCTTCTCTGCTTGACCATCAGAACCAGTGCTGACATTTGTAGCACTTAAATACCATGATTAGGAGATATACCAACTTACCAATGATTTTTACTCATGATGAAACTTTTATGATGTGGTGCTAACACATATTATGCAAGATCAGGTTTAGTACTGTATTCTTTTCAACATTTTCCATGGCGACTTTATTTTTCCATTTCTACGAATAATTATTACTATTATACTGATTTCTAGACTAACAAATATGATTTGTCAGTCTGTAGGCACTTACCAAGCATTACACAAACCAGACCATGGTGAAAAAGTTATTTTTACACCAGTGGCAAGTTTATAGCTGTAAAAAAATTAAATATCATCTTACACCTTTTCTATTCTATTATGCTTTCACTTCACGTATTTTTTAACATTGTTAAAAATATTTTTCAAGTCATATATAAGCTCATAAGTTGATACATTCTTTTAAGTGCTGAAACTAGAGTTTTGAGTCTTTCAGAAATTGAAAAAAAAATATTGAAGTCAAGACATATTAGCAAAACATTCTCTTGTTTTCAAATGTGTACATTTTAAATGAGACTTCTCAGCAAAAAGTTTTGCTCTGCCGCCAAGAATTTTCCATTTACAGACTGTTAAAAGTTTATTTTACACGTAACTCTCCTACAGAATGTGTCTGTTAATGGGTCACCACTATAAGTGAGAAAGACAAAATTAGATCTGTCTGAAATTAAATATGTAATTATTTTTGTTTGCCACCATCTTAGCCTTCTGTGAGTATTTCTATTCCATGTCATCAAATTATTCTGAATTCCTTACCCTGATTTGTGCCTATTTAACTCTCTTAAGGCAAGGATATTTTCTTTCCTCAAATATTACCTCTGTTAACATGGCCTAAAGAAATTACTTGAACAGTGTCTAATTTGTAAAGAAATAAAAGATTGTGAGCTAAATCTCCAAGGAAGGCTTCAAACTGCAGAGCCCAGGGCAGAAACTCTTAGGCAAGACTTTGAGCCAGGAGCTATGCAGGTGTCTGTGGTGCAGAAGAGGCATTGTCCTCCACAGATGGGATCAGCCCCTATTCGTCAAGAGCAGATGAAGCAGAAGTGATGGAGCTCACTTTGAGTGTGACCTCCATTTTCACTACAGCCTTTCATTAGCCTATGAAAATGCTGATAGCAAAAATGTCATCTTTTGTGCTAATTCTCTTAGCAATTCAGTTTAAATCATGGAGTTGTAAAAGTATAGAATGGGTTGGATTGGAGGGTCACCTTCCAATAGACTAGGTTGCTCAAAGCCCCATCCAGCCTGACCTTGAACACTGCAGGAGATGAGTCAGCCACAGCCTCTCTTTGGTCAAGCTGTGCCTGTGCCTCAGTGCCCTCACAGGGATGAACTTCTTCCTAGTATCTAATCTAAATCTACCCTCTTTCAGTTTAAATCATCAGAGACTTGCTGGCATTTTTAAGGCTAATGATCCAGCAGCTTATACGACAGCAGGTTTGAAGTCAGATTGTTCGTATTAATTGCTTTATGAAACAACATGAGTCAAAATTGATTTTATAGTTTTAAAGTCAGATTGTTTATATTAATTGTTTTATGAACAACACGAAGCAAAATTGATTTTATAGCGTTGCAGACTGATTTATTCAGCAATGCATAAGTCATCATCCGGTGTCTACATCCTACAGTTAACTGGTACTTTGAAAGTCCTTTCTAAGCCCTTCTTGCATCTACTTGAATATGATTACAAGTGCTGTGTATAAATCAATTCACATAATTATGATTAAAGGTTTCAAAAAAAACCCTCCTGAAATGACTAAATACATGTAACTGAGAGGAGAAAGTGCAGAATAAGAAAGAGTTAAACAAGCAGCAGTATCAAATATACACTAGAAAAATTAAGATCACATCATTGTAGCTACTGTTCTGTAATAAATTGGTACAACAATAGATTTCCTCCTTGAGCCTGACAAAACAAACCTTCTCTCCTTTATCTGCATTTTTGCAGAGCTTACTTTTTACAGAAGGACTCTTGGCCTGGAAGCTCAAGACCCATTTTGAATCCTTCTCTAACCTCCATTACACTCCTAAGTTTTATTTCTATTAGCTGGAAACGTAGTCAGCATGGAACTTCTTCTCTCTATTCAACACAACACAGATTGACAGTGGGCCAAAGATCCTTTTTTCAGCCTCCTATAACAGCACTTCTGTTCAAGCCAGTTAGATTTAAGAGATGATCTCTTCACTGTATCAAAAAATGTTTTTAAAAGTCTAAAATGCCTTTTTTTTTTTCCTTGTCTTTTTCACACTGGTGTAAATTAAGTAACTTTTGAGTTGTATCAGATTTGCAGCACAGCAATTATTAGTAATAAGAGTATTACCATAACATTTTGGTATGTCCTAAATACCCCCTTTGTTTTCTGCATATACTAATTTTAAAATTCCATCTAATTTAAATATATAAATAACAGTAGAAAGCAATCAAGATTTCTCCACTATATGCCTCTTGCAGGATAATTTTCTCATACATATGTATTATGAACAAAAGACATGTTCTGCATACTGATGGTACTTTTACAGCTCAATGTTCTTCTTTGCTGTGATGGGTCAACATTTTTATATTGAGTTTTCAACTGAGCACTTTTTTTTTTTAAATGATAAGATATTGCTTGCTTCTGTAAAGTTCACTCTCTTATCAAAATAACATACAGCAAAACATCTCAATCTGAAAAAAAAAAATCAATACATCACGTGAAATGAACTTGTTTTTTCCTCCTTTCTCTTCTTTATCTGCCATTAAATTACATTCACACAGCACCACACTCCACTAAGTGCCACCACAAGGGAAAAATTGTGATGCCTTATTGAAGATAGAACCCAAGAATGGCACGTGCAAACACAAGACACCTAAATCATGTTCCCAGAGGAGACACAGTGGTAATTGAGAATTAACATAATTTTTCATTTGCAGCTGAAGTATGTCAGGCTTTGATTTGCAGCTGCAAACAAAAGATATTTTCAGTTGAAGCTTTTACAGGAAGTTCCACATTTTCCAGTCATCACTTTTGTCAGTGATTTACACATCATGTGAGAAGTATTTGTAACAGTTGAAGAATATGCACTACCTTGCAGTATTTCTGGAGGAGAAATTTCAATTCTATGAGTTGTTGATAAAAAACTTTGTTACTACTACATCCATGATTCATGGTGTGCAGGCTACAGCCACAGATAACCATGTGTATGGATGAGGAGGATAGTCTTGTCTTCACGAACATGATGGATAATAAATAAATATGGTTTATATCAAACATGGAAAGAGCTAGTCTCCTTACATCACTGAAGTCCACTTAATAACTTACTAGGAGAGTGGCAGTATAAATTGTCTAGTTTTTGGTTTGGTTTGGGTTTTTTCCAGTATCATAATGTGTGTCAGCACATCTTTGTTTTAATGAAGCTGTGTTTTAAAATAGTAAGTGCCCCTTTTCAGCAATGACTTAGGTAGTGAGCTACTTAAGCTCACTAATTTTCAGAAAGAAATAGGCATTCCTCAGTGAACAGGGCTAGATGCTGAAATACAATTGAATAATACCAAATTTCACCAAGCATTTAGTGTTTGTGGATGCTGAAGTGTCCTACCCTATATATCCCACGAGCAGAGGAAACACTCATTGAAAGTCCTGACAAAAGTACTAGTCTATGAGGTGATGTTCACACTTTTATATGCCCAACTTACATAATATTCAGTAACATCACACAAAATAAAACAGCACAGACAAGTTTGAGAAGGCTTCAGTGCAGATTTTCACAGAGCTCAATGATAGGAGAATTTACATATGGTCAGGGAAGAAACAGCTCAGATTGCCTCTG
This sequence comes from Urocolius indicus, assembly GCA_013401255.1. Classification (NCBI taxonomy): domain Eukaryota; kingdom Metazoa; phylum Chordata; class Aves; order Coliiformes; family Coliidae; genus Urocolius; species Urocolius indicus. The sequence continues at coordinate 72,820 of WBNH01003636.1, read as the reverse complement.
ATAGAGAACAGATCTCCGTGGTGGTCTCACGGCTTTTGTGAACCGCTACACAGAAGTCCTTCATTTCTTACCATATCTGGTCCTGTAAAGGAGGTTTGGAATTTCTCAGAGCAGGATCTGAAGGTGAAGTACATATTTTCGTGGGTTTATAGATCCTGATATTCTTAGGCTCTAACTGGCTAGCCTCTAGGGATTTTTTCTAGGCATACTTTGAAGTAAAACTATAACTAACGAGGGACTGTTGCCAAAAGAATCACAGACATCAGCACAATTTTAAGTATTCCAGAGTTAGATGCAGAACAATAAAACATGGTTCTGTTATGTTAGGCTTTGTCACCTAAGAAGCATATTCTCTCTGTGAGTCTAATCTAGACAAGTGTTTTGTTGCCAGTATGGAGGGAAAATCAGTGGAAAATGAAGGATGAGGTTTTCTTTGGGGTAAACCTGTGTATAATCTATGCTTTGGACACCACTGAGATATTTCAGGGAAAATCACCTCCTCCACCTTTCATTTCCATAGAGATAAAAATTAAAAAACCCTCATTGAAATGATATTTCCTCTCCACTATGTATAAAAATCTAAAATATCCAGAATACCAAATTAAAAAAAAAAGCAAAAAACCAAAACCACCCCAGCATATGCAAAAGACTAAACAGGGCAAACACTTTGCTATTTTAAGTAGTACTCTCATTACTGACCTTAAGAGGGGGTAGGGAGGACAGACAAAAAGATGAAAATTAATAATCCTTCTTGCAGACAACAGAGAGCTGTAACAAGGTATATGAGTTAGGCATTTCTATCCACTCCACCCATCTTCAAAGCAGACATAATTAATTTATAGTCATTTTAACCTGCAAATGACACTTGTACAGTTGGAGGACTGACAATCAACTTCCCATGCTAGCAGCAGGGTGTAAAAGCCTGAGTGCTGCAGCATTCATGTGGATCCACTGAAAAACATAATTGATGGGACCTCCTACCTTGTTAAGTGCAGTGACACTAACTGTAGCTACATGCAGGCATGAGGGATACACACACTTCCTTAGCAGAGATATTTAGAAGCTAGTCACATAAACTAAACAGTCCATTAAAATCATATCTTAAAGGATATTTAACACTAATACCCACATCTCTCTGTGTTTTAACACATAATTGATGTGTATATATATGCAAACTGTCTGCTATACAGTTTTATCTCATGATTCAGATTGCAGTCAAATTGGGACACAGTGTACACAGTTTCTGCTACAATCACTGTAAATGACCAAGGTTAACTATGGATCTGTGGGTAAAAAAAAGAAAAGAAGAAAAAAAGGAATAAGAACAGTAGAGGTGTGTGTCTATTTGTATAATAATTAAAGGAACCATGGATTCCAATACAATGAGCCTAGTTTAACAGGATTTTAAATACCAGACAGTATTTTCAATATCTGGTGTACCCAGAAAACAGACCCAATATACAAATTCTTCCAGCTATGATGCACACTTGGGGCTCAATGGGCAACACTGCATTGTGAGTTGGAATTGCCAGTCTCAAAACTGGGAGAGCCTTACAAAAGCTTGGGATCCTTATTTATTGAGCCAGGCATTTTCTGTGATGCTTCTGGGTTACTAAGGTAGCATTGAAGTATTTGAGCTGGCAAATATCCTTAATAGTTTTGTTAATTTAGGGCGTATTCACCATGAGACTTTTCTTTAATCAAGAACTGCACTCCTGTCAGTCTGGGTGACCTTAAAGCTACCCCTGTGTCATAATTACCAGAAATCTGTGAACCAATCTTACTTACTGCATTAAGTTTTTACAATTACACATTTCCACTCTCCCACGCTCTTCTTATTCCCTCTACAGTGGGGCCTTGCTTCCAGCGTACCCAGGAAGGTGAATACCAGTCACTCCAAGAGAATGGCTTCAGATCAGGTTTTGCTGAATAGTAAGTAAAAGAGGCAGCACCATTCATCTCACTATGCAAAAATTCTCTCCCTTTTACTCAGGCTGAAAAGTTTCCTTCATTTAACTGGGAAGGAGGACTTTCCCACCTTGCAAAAGTCCCTCAATAACCAGCCCTCTCCCAAAGGAAGCCCTTTCACTTCACACACTTTACCAGCCTTACTTATGGCAGTCAGCAAACACCATGTTCTTCCATGCTGCATTTTTATGGGGGAGGGCAAGCTGCTGAGGGATCAATATTGTGGTGGAAAATGCACCAGGAGCACAGTTATGCTACCTATGTCAGAAGGAACAGACTCTGCCTAAGAAACAGGCAAGAAGTGACAGGCACGGGAGACCATCCACCCTGTTCTGGCTAGGAGAATACCCACACTATGTGCTTTGTTTTAAAAGAAGTTAGGTTTATAAGCATAGATCTTCATATACTACAAGAAGAGGACATATATAATGTAAATGGTCTGACAGTAAAAAAAGCTCAAAGATGAAAAATTTCATGACACTGATTTAAAGTGGTAGAGAAATGAAATAAATGATGATCAGTATGTTATCTCCAAGCTCAGGTACCTAAAAGCTCTCTTGGTTATAAAATATCATATTAGTCAGGAGTTCATTATATTTCTCAAGTAGCATAACAAATATTAGCCTGCCTTCCAGAGGTAGGAGTCCTCCTCTTTTGTAGGAGCAGCGGATACCCTCGGGGCACTTAGTCATATGATACTGTAGCAGAGCTAAAAATAGGGAAATGTGTCAAATGAGATTTATAAGAGGTTGCTTTCTCTGTGTGCAGACAGCCCAATTTTAGATTTACGTCAAATCTATGCTTGAACTGCATGAAAGTGTTTCCTCCTGAACACCTTCAGAGGCCATAAAAAGAGTCCAGTGTGACACAACTCCAGTTATACAAGTACAAACTGTCCCACTGCCACTCACTGGCATTTAAAAAAAAGGTGATCTGTAAGAGTAAGCAGCAAACATCATTAACGCCAGCTTCTGATCCATAAGTAGGTAGAACCATAAACACTTTAAAACGTTACATCAATTTTACCAGGTCAAAACAAAAACGTGTTTTCTTTTGGTCTTATTATCAGCTTCTTTCCATCTAATTGCTTTTCTTTTCATCACAGCTGAACCTATATTCTATTTTAATTCTTTCCTTACAAGATCTACAACTTGTTTCTGGTATGCTTCTGCTTATCTACCCACCAAAAATGTAGAAGACATGACAGTATGGTATGAGATAAATGTTTTATTGGCCTGTATTTTGGATGACCAAATTACTCATGAGCAGTGAACTCATGAATAAGTTATGAAAGTCATTACAACAAGTGCCAATAAAAGCCTTTTATACAAGATTGCCATATATTTTACATATGAAATGTGTTTTACACGAAAGGAAAAACTCTATATAAGACACTTTTTAAAGCATCTTAAAAAATTTTATGAGGATCATTTCTTCTATCCTTCTAACTGCAAACCAAACTTTAATTAAAATAAGCCATGCTGTACTGTGCTCAGAGGTACAGAAAATTTAAAACACCTCTCAACTTACTGTTGTAGCTTTTACTTTCTCTGAACTCATGACCCACCAGAGGTGATACACTTCTATGTGCAATTCTAGATGGTCACATGATTAGAAATCTCAGGTTTATCAGCAATCTTGGATCAAATATGGTCTATTCTGAACATTAATCATTACAATTTTCTAAGTATGGGAAAATTCCAAACGGAAAAGCAAAAGGAATATTTCTGACGATACTTTAAAAAATCAAATCTCAGGAAGCTAAGTCAATGAGGAAGCTATCGATCTCTGATCAATTTTAATGATTACCACAACTATAGGACAATAACGTGGAAAGAAAGACAAAGAGTCTTTACACACACCTTTGGATACCAAAAAAAAAAAAAAAAAAAGATTTTTAGTTAGCCAAATTTTGACAGCAAAGTTTTTTCTTGATACTTGAATTTGCCCAGCATTCTTTTCAGAGTTAAATGCTTGCAGGTATTTTTTCTCATCGAAACATTAGACAAAGGTTCAAATCCCCAGGAGCTGGTAACTGGCATTTTCAGGGAAGCTGCTTACACGCAGGGTGCAATTCTTTAGTCTAAATACAGGTTTCTCCATCTGGATGTGTTGTCTATATGCTTTTATTCCTTCCAGAAGAAAAAAAGAAAAAAAAAATTTAATAAGAAACCCAAATAGAAATAAACAATTTGAGCCCTGGAAGTGCTTGTTTTCCCACCACTGCAGAGGTTCCCTCAATAGCTTTCTACCTGCACTTTGGACACTTGTAAGCAGGCAGAAATGAATCCAATGTGCAGAGTGTAACACTGGCTGCCAACTCCTCCACAGGTTTGCTGTATACACAGATACTTACACATATGTAAAATGAGTCATCAAACACTTTTTTAACTCAGCAACATTTTCAATGCAGGTTAGGTGACTCTGCAGAGTGCACATCAGCAGTTAATTTGTCCATAATTTCCTTTCTAGTGAGAGTAGCACTCTAGTCAACCACATGGCTTCTGCTGATGCAATTTGGACCATATTTTGACACACTTACCAAGTACATAAAAGATATTTCCAGGTCTTTGTCAGTTTTATCTTTTCAATTATCAGTTGCAATACTGAAATACCCTTTTCTTGCCCATGTTGGTTTGTGAAGAGATTTGCCACTGTTGTCAAAACACCCATGAATCAAAGAGCTCGAGTGCAGGCATTGGCACTTCTTGCTGATTGTTAATTCTGTGTCCCCAGTGCAATTCTTCCTCAAGAAGTTTACAGGCACAATTCACTTAAGCTATCAGTATTCATGTTTCGCCTTACTGCTTTCCAAATCACTATGATTCTTAACTGGGCTCTTATGCTCTTGCCCAGTGATTTTCAAAATATAATATATGCAGCTAGTGGGGGAAAAGAAAGAAATGCCAAACATTCACCACACTCCTACTGTTCTCCTGACTGCTGTATGGAGAGAAACCTCCATCTTCCCGCCAGAGAGCCTGGGGTCCTGCTGCTCCTCATAAAGCAAGAAGGGACAAGATGTGACAGGTAATAAAAGATGTGCACGATATATCCAACAGCTAAATAAATAAAAGAGCTGGTAAAGCACTCCCTCTGTCCAGGCTGACAGTCAGAGAGCCTGGCCAGGTAGCCAAGGCAATTAAGCCCTAGAAAAATGAGGCTGCTGGCTAAAAAGCCAGCCAATAACATCCTCCCTCAATATGGAGTGGGAAATGTTCAGTTCACAGCACCAGGCAGCAGGTACACATAAGGATGGGAAGTTTTACAGTAGGATCGATTCTGTCTGGATGTAATCTTTTGCATACTGTCATGGATTGAACCTTGCTTGTCAATCTTTTATATGCTTTGACAAATCTGGACTGGCCATCATTTAAATCCAATGTGTGACCTTTGTGTTAGCAAGAGAAGGCAGTTCAGGATTAACATGCAAGGGCAACACAGCACGCAAGCCATGAGCACAGAAGTCATTTCCATTTCTTTCATAATAGCTATTCCCCCAAACTCTTCTGAAAATATGATCTCTAATTCTGGTCTTTTTCTTCCAGCCTGCTGTCTCTTATCCTATACTTTGTCTCTTGATCTCTACCACCTATCTGTTGAGATGGCCACATTCCACCTCACAAGTGAGTTAGCTGACTGCTTTAGGTTTTGTTCTTTATTTCCAACAGAAGTGAAAAAATAGAGAACTGCACAAGAGAAAAGAGCAGGGCCCTGATGGTGCTGTACTGCAAAAGCTGGAAACACCTGGAAGAGAGTTCCTTCATGCATCTGTCACAACAAGCTCTCATCATCTCCAATTTAGATACTTGCCTCTAAGCTCTTTGGAAAACAGGGAAAGCCACATGAAACATGTCTGAGTTGCAGGGTTTTGACAGAAATTAAAGCAGGAAATATAAAAATTGTCAGCCACAAGGGAAAAAACAGTAGGGAATTGGAGAACTGAGGAAAAGAACATTTATTCTGTCTGGGAAACACAAAAAGTGGAGATTTGTTTTCTATTTTGGTGGTGTTTTGTTTTGTTTTAAATACCCACCTCCAACATAAGTCACAAAAACTCTAGCAAGCTAAACTTGAAAAAGTAGATTCTACAGGAACCACATGATGTAGCTTAAGACTATCCTGACATCCTAAACGTTAGGCCATATCTCCAAAATCCTACTGATATTTGAGATAGTGGCCCTGCTCTCTGATTCCTGAGCCCTCTCACTTCAGTAATATAGAAAAAGGAAATGCAAGCAGCCACTCTCAGGGTAGGAAGAAACTAGGCTGCACTAGCACCTGAGAGAAGATCAGGAACCATCACACTCCAGTGGCTCCTGGCAGCAGTGGAGCAGAACTGACTTCACTGGGCAGAATGTGGGGTAGCCCTGAGGTTGCTCTAATGACTGCAGATGTTCAGATTGGCCTCCAGCTACCCCCCTAGGTCTGGAAATTTGCAAGAAGATATCACAGTCAGGTTAACAGGGCTTTTTCTTTCTGTCTAGTTTTAATGGTCTCTTTAGCAGTTACAATAAAACACAGCTCATTCAGTAGCTCAGGATCTTACTGCAAGTTAAGTCCCTGAGCATTCTTGGAGCAGGAGCTTGAACATCATACCATCCCATTTTAACTCAAAAGGTGCAGTAATTGGCCTGATCATATGACATATTCAAGTTTCCAAAGCTGAACTGATGTTATTTAAATATTAGTGCAAGATGGTAAGAAACTGAAATGACAGGCAAATTTCTTCTTTTGTGTACTGACTCTGTACCACAGCCCCATCCATTTCCAACTGCTGTTTATGTTCCCCTTCAGATGCAGAACAGTAGCAAAGTCAGCCTTCCTATCTTTTAGTGTAGTTTAGAAGTGCTCAGCCTCATATAACACATTGGCTACACACTCAGGCACTAATCCAGATACCGAAGCATGAAACTCAGTATCAGCTAATTTACTCTGAGCTCAAAGTTCAAAGCTAAATTATGTTGTAGTCTGCACACTAGATATTTGCATTGCACTTCTCAGACTTAAAACACTGTTTTCCCCTATGGCATTACTTGCCCTGATCTAATGTGTAGCCATCAAGAAGGAAAATGAGTTGGAGAACACAAAGAATGTTAGCATTTTAGCTATGCCATTGTTATTTATACCACAGTGATCCCAAATAACTTCTGCATATAAATAGGGCAGCAAACACTGACTGTATTTATGCCAATTATTCTGCTTAACTCATTGATTTTAAAATAATGTTTCATAGCTTCAGCCTCTCCCTGCACTTTCTAAAACCTAAGAAAGCATTGCCTGTCAGCAGAGGCAGACACTGCTTTATTCTTCAAGGTAGGCTGCTGAGGTACCAGAACTCCAGTAAAAATTCTCTCATGAGGGAAGAGAACCATTTCTTTAACATTAAAACAATGTACCAAGAGTCAGCCAGAGTAATCTGATCTAGCTTGTGATCATAGTCTGTGATCAGTCCTGAGTGACAGCAGTGTTTTAGGAAAGATAGTCCATCTTCAGAGATCCCCAAAACCCTTGCCAAAGCATAAGCAACTTATGGAAGTGCAAAATGTCCTTACAGAAGACTGAGGAGGAGGCAGATACTGAAAACACATGTAATACATCCCTGTCTACAGCAGTGGTTTTAGACCATATGAAGGTCTTTCCAGACCCTGAGGCAGAGAGAACTCAATGAGACAGGCATGGTAGACAGCAGCTCTGCCTGATGTTTCTTGAGACAAGTACGTATCTTCTGCTTCCTACTGCTCTAAATCTAGGACAGCTTATTCATTCCTCCAAATCAAATGCAAATCTCAGACTAAAACTGTAGGCTTAGCAACAGTCTGGTCACACATCACAAAGCAGTTGTAACAGAACATGTATGTATATATGTGGCAGAAACAAATCTTTATTAAATCAAGTATTTGCCTCAAAGTCTAGAAAGCCCATTGAATTAGTCTTGTTAAGTCATGTTCTCTTCAATAGCTGCATCCATTTATGTTTCACTCCCAGCTCTGAACCATCAGTAACATACTTACAGCTCAGGTGGAGACAGTTCTCATGAGCTCAGTACCAGACTCACACACAAATCATTGAATCCCTACTGCCATATCTTAATCCGTATGTGCTCAAACAACACCCCAGACTCTGCAACAGATGGCTGGGAACAGCTGTCCATGAAAAACCCTGAGAAACAAGGATAAGCATCAGAAGGAAAATAAATATTCCCCAGGAATTCTTCCTCAGTGAAGAGATAAGTTACTGCTTGTTTTTCCAAGAATCAAAGCTGGCGTGTGAGTTCTTCTGCATTCCAAGGAAAAACTGTCACAAACGTCTTGAACAGGGGGCATACAGGTTTTCTGAAATGACCTGAACAGTGAACAGATTTAGCAGCAAAGTGTGTTCAAGGGAAAAAGCAATACAAAAAAAAGTATACTTTTTGTCACTTAGAGTATGGTTTCAATTCAAAATCATTTTATAGCCTAGCAGAAGGTGCAACATAATACTTGAAAGATGTGCTTGAAACATCATCCTGAAGAATATTCTAGCTTCCTTAGCAGAAATATTTCAGTTATCAAACACTGTATCAACAAAACTAGACACTTTTAAAGGATTAAATTTAGATCAGAACTGTTGATTTTTAAATGGCCTTCTTAGAAGACAAGAGAAAAAAAAGATAAAAGAAGAAGAGAAAAAGCTGAAATATGCCTTTGATAGAAGTACTGCTCTTCTTTTACAGGGTTATGCTTCTATACGCCTGAGCTAAGTATAAAGCATTGTTTAACATAGATAGATGTTAGCCTAGGAAAAGCTGGGCAAATCAGTTAACACTTTTAGTAACATAGCAGAGAACAGTGCCTCCTAAAAACTTCCAAAGGCCAGAATCCGTGCACAGAAGGGAATGCATCTATCACAACGACTTTGAGAAACTGAGACTAAGTGACAAATGCAGGAGCATCTTATGTTTGTAGTGGGAATTTAAGCCAATTCTGAAACCAGCCGAAGCATAGCAGCAGGCAGGGTTGCAAGAGATACTTAGAGCAAGGTTTTAGTGCATTTTCTTGCTCCACCACTCCAGACTGCTTTGCTGTTCTAATTCTGAGTAATTTAATGAATGTCAGGTAGGGGAGTCCTCAGCTGTGGCATCACTGTGTGTTGTTAGTTTAAGTCTTATGTATCTGGGCATTGGAGTGTTGAAGATCTTTAACGGAAATCCCTAGAAACAGAATCCCACTCATCTTGCAGCTAGTCAGTTCCCAGCAAGATGGCATAAAATACTTCCTCATCTATAATAAAATATGCACTTAGCCAGCTGACATATATGGAACACAGTGGTCAATATGCTGAGGATTCTGTGAGTACTCTCAGCATCTATGAAGAGATTTGCTTGATAAATAGAGATGTTTGAAGTGTTCATAACATGCTTTTTTCTGCAATTTTAAGCCACAGACTGGGATGTTTTGCTCCCAGTCAAGGTTTGAATACCTCTCCAAAAGCTTAGGGACCACAGAAAGCTGAGGAGGCAAAGAGCTAGCCTGTTTAGCTTCCAGTAAACTCCTTGAAAGCACTTAAAAAAAAAAAAATCACTTTTTACTTTCAAGTAGAACATTTGCTAGGAAAAAGATTGACTTTTCTGACCAGTTCTAATTGTCAGCTCTGCCACAGACCCTGCTGCAAGACCTTTTGCAACTCTTTGTCCCTCTTGCGCTTCAACAGTTTTTCTTATTTAGAATCAAACTCTTCATGAGGCAGTTTCTTACCACGTATTTTTGCAAGTCTTGGCACAATTCACCTTTAATCCCTGGAAGATAACATAATAAAGCAACCATGACACTGAAACATCAAAAGTAGAAAGGCCTGATGCAGGCAAGGGGATATCAACTAGAAACTCCCACCTGCAACAGTTTCATTCCTCACATTTGAGCCAGGTCTCAGCACAACTACTTTCCCTTGCATTAGGACATTAGGAGCCTACTCCTTGCACAGACAGCTGAAACAACCTCTCAAGTGGCCTTAGCATTTAACTGAATGGCAGAGGAGGGGAAATGGCAGCCAGTCAAAGCCCTTCAAGCTTGCAGAGAGCCTCACAGACATGCTTCCAGACTCAGGTCCTTTCCTACAGTTTCTTTCTCTGTCTGTCCTCCTTAATCATCCCATTTATTGATTTAGGGGATACACTGTAACCTATGCATCCTCTACAATTACATGAATGAAGTTGGTTTTATACTAACAGCTCTTTTACAGAAGTTTTATATTAGTACATGGTTGGAAAAAGAAAAAAAAATATTATTGTGGGCTACATCCCACAATGAATGTATGCAGAAAAGCACAGCAGAACTAATTCGGCTTCATTGTGTGCAAACAGGTCAGATTGCCTTAATTTTGGCAGAAAGTAGCCCAACACTGGGAGTATCAAAACCTGTCTCTGTGCATAAACAACTCTGGACAAAAGCATAGGATCAATATTGCATTTCTGTACTTGACAAAGCCAAAAAGAGATTGTGTATTTTGATTTCATGCAAAGGTGCAAAAGGACTTGTCCCTGTTTCAAGGAAAATTAATGGCACCTTTATCTCTATCACCAGTTCTGAGGTTACATTAAGAGCAGACCACCATGAGGTGTGCAGTAGCTCTGCTCCTAGCTAGAGTCTTTAGAAACATATTACAGGAGGTGCCTGCACAGATAGGCAGAAAGCTGTCATTAAGGGTAATAAGCTTTTTTCTCTCTCTTCTACTCAACATCCCTTTCTGCACACTTGTGATTGACATAAAAGTAGTAAGGTCTTACTTATGTAAATTAATTTAAACTCCTTTAAAAAAAAAAAAGTAAAATAAATGGACACTTAAGAGAATCATTTACTCATACAGACAATCAGTATTACTTCACTAATAGCTCAGGACATAAAAAATTGATTTCTTTATCTATCCTTATCTCTGCTAGGAACTGGGTGCAAGATTGCTGTACTTTCAGAGTCCTTTCTGGAGCACAGGAAAAAAAAAACAATTTGCATTACAAGTGATTTCTTCTTTTTTTTTTTTTAAATTCAAAAGTACAGCCTGAATGTTTGTGCAATCCTTCTGAGAAAGCAGACACTTCAGTAATGCTTTTCATGTTACAAAGGGGGCTAAGACAGATTGTTGGATTACTTATTTCTAGTCTAACAAAAAATAGTTTATACTGCAAAAATGATGTACTACTTGTTGGTCTTTGCAAATGGTTCCTATATACCCTGGAATCTGCAAAAGCTGAGGGCACCATAGCAGGGACAAAATGCTCTCTACAACTCTCATCTCCCTGTTTTCTTCATTCTCTGAGCATTTTCTTTCTTCAAAATTCGCACAACCCAATGAGCATCTTCAGGCATTTCTGGATTTGGAGTAAAAAAAAGTTTCAAAGTTTGTGTCAGACAGAAATGCAAAAGCAGAACAATTCACAGAAGTTGAATATATGTTCTTACTATATTCCTCTTAGGTAGTCATACAGCTATCATAAGATATTTTAACTGTGTGATCAAAAAGCTGGAAGTTAAATGACTTATTCTGATTCCTTACTCTCCTCTGCTGTATTTCAATAAAAGCAGAAATATTCAAAGGTGATCTGGAATACTAAATCACAAAATAGTAGGGGTTGGAAGGGATCTCCTAGAGATTATCTAGTTAGCATTTCTTTCAACTTTCTGTAACATAAAGTTTCTAAGCCAGGCATCATGGAAAGGCATGATGATCTGTCTCATATGTATGCTCTAAGATGTATTTGTTTGCAAAGATCACTGGATTACTTGCCATTTTCTAACTGCAGCTCATCCCTTATTGCACTGAACCTCTATCTGATTTCTGCATGACTGCTCTATTATTCCTTTTAAGAGTATTTTTGAGCGCTTTCTTGGAGGTTCTTCAATATGCAGATTCCATATTCCACTAATTTATTAATGAAATCCAGGAGGAAACATATATAATTTAGCAAAGCCCAAAAAACTTGTTGATTTTTAACTGTTTTACAGTCCCTGGTACTAACACACTTGAAATTCACTGGGAATGTCACCCAACCCCTATGGTGGTAAATATTATCTTATCACTACATTAATCTTGTTAAAATGGCTTATGTTTTGATCACATAATCAAAAGAAATAAGCTTGGACTGATTAAGGGACCAAGTCAGGGCCCTGTAAGATGAGCAAATAGCATGGCAGTCTCTTTTCCAGTGTATTCTAGCTACAGATCACCTACAGAGTTGAAATGAGCAACCTGAAGCCTGGTTTTTTTCATCATTGCAAATTTCCCCATGACTACTTTTAAATACTTTACCTACTGCAGCAAATGTTATTTTTGTGCTTTCACAATAACTGAGAAAATCACTAGCATTCCTTCCTTATTTGGGAGCTGCACAAGTGAGAATATTGATTTCTTCATGTATTGTTCTGCTTGGCACATTTCTTCTTTTATTCCTCCTTCCCCTCCTACATTTCTAGGTGTCAAGCACTATTGAGCATTGTCATAGCTACATATAATATTACAGTTATTTCCAAATAAACATTTTGGGCATATGAAAAGTATGAATGTTTTTAGCCTTATATGCATTTACCATGGCCCTGAGTTAGTTTTAGGTTTGAAATGGTGTGATTATAAACATCTTTCATCAAACTTTGCAAGAAAAGCTAAAAGAATCAACTCCTGAGATACATGCATCTCAAAGCAAGGTAGACTGAGGGGTAAACAAACAAAAAAAAAAGGTGATTTGACCAGCTGCCCCTTCATCTGCTTTGTCTTTTCAGGCAAATTCATTACTTGGTCTTATTTCTTCAGTAACTTTCAGAATCACTAGACGCAGTACAGTGCGCTTCAGACCCTAATAAATTCTTGCTCTCACTGCTGAAGCCAATTTCCTGTCTACCCTCTCCTCCTCATTACATGATCTGCAGTAAAAGTTAAAGCACCCAACTCTGCACCATCCACCTCCCATTCTCATGGCTTTTCCTCTTCTCACCCCACATGTGCACTGAAGATGGCCCAGTCCCCTGGCTTACCTTGCTGCCTCTGCAAGGGAGAGCAGCATAACTGTGAGCAAAGCGAGTGATCAAAACATACCATCACAGTCTTGGTGAGCAGTCTACATATCAGAAGGAATAACATAGCCTGAGGCTTCTTGTCAAGAAGGAAATACAGCCCACAAGTTGTTTCAAAGCCTTACAAAAATTAAATTCAATCAGGAAATAACAGCCTGTCCAAACAAGAAAGGAATCTTCCTTTATACCTCTGCACAGACCACACTGTCTGTGCCTTGCCACCTGCACAGTAATGAGGAAAGATTTTGTTCCTCTGCTACAGGTGCCCCCCAGCATTACAATGTCTGAGAAACACTCATCTATTAGCCAAGACATGAGCAACATCCTCTACAAGATGTAGCCTAAGAGGCTGAGAAGCTTCACTGTTGATATTACCTGCCAACATGATGCCTTGCTTTCCTAAAATAGAGGAACATCAAAGCTCCTTCCAGCACAGGCAACATCTGGAGCCATTTGCCCATATTAACTTTGGAGTATAGTCGGGAAGAGAAAGCACATTCTCTAGCTCTCAAGGCAAATTTATTTATTTGCCTAGATCCAAAATGTGTGGGTACTCTGGTCCCAGCCTTGTCAATACTGCAGGTACTGGGTCATATCCAACACGTTGCTCACAATCAACACCAAAATTCCATCTGTCCTGGGATGAAACTCTCCAGACTCCATTCTCGCAGAAATATTCCTGCTTAGCCCTTAGGGCATTTTTAAATACTTGAACCATGTCTATGCTGGATGTAGTCCTGCAAAGGGGCTCTGCTTCACCCTGGCACTGCTGCCCAGCCCTGAGCTACTGTGTCTGTGCTGGTTGCTGCTGGGGTACGATCTCACCAGGAACAGACCAGGAGCTCTGCCTACCACCACATTGCACCATGCCACTTATTACAGATACTGTGGTTCTTTGCTTCTGCCCATCTGCAACCAGGAAATACAAATAAGGTAGCACAGGACATATCCTAAATAAAAGGAAATAACTACAAATCCATTATACTCCTCTATAACAGGGATAAATTCAGAAACACCAGGGAAATTTACTAGGGAAACAAAATACTGGCCTTTATTAAAACAAACAAGATCCCAGGTATTAGATTCTAGCATTATAACTTATTATTTGAGTTCTCCTGTATCATTCCATGCTTGAGTGATTTCTCCTTTACTGTACCAGTAGGAGATATACGCTGTCAACACTGACTCAGAGACAGGAGAAAGGTTAATAAATCCTTTGCTTGGCACAGACCATAGCATGAAAACTTGCAAGCTTCCATGTGCAATTTACTCTGCTCAGCACCTCCCTCTCTCAGTTTATTTTACATTTGCACCTATGCAAAGGCTCTATTTGAATTTTGTGCTGGTCATAAGTTCTGGTATGACAGCTCTCAAAGCTGAAACAATATATTTATTTAGAGAGCAAGCCTTGCTGCTTTATTGAGGGCATTTAATTCCTAAGTGTTCTTACAGTGCAATAGGGAGGGAAAAGACAGTTCAATTATCCCGGGTTCATTCATTATTCATAGCACTCTAAGGAGACTCTAGTCTAAAAAGCCAGTCCTTATCAGGTAAGACAATGGCTATTGTTATGAGAAGACTAATGGAAACCAGGGGTTCATGTCACACAGTGTCCATCTGGACATTACAGCAGCAGGTAGGGGCTGAAGTTGGAAGTTGATAAAGCTCCAAGGCCTTTTAAAGAAGAAAAAAAACTGAAACCATAAGAGCCTGAAATTAATTTTTGAAATATATCTGGGAGCTGTGCAGAGAATGATAATTCACAGAGAACTGGGGAGTTTCGGCATTTCACTCTATTCCAGTTTGAAAATGTTGGGAACCTCCAATGATCCAGGAGCCCAGAGCCCTAAACATGATGTTTTTCAGAGTTCCAAGATTTTTGTCTCTCCCTCAACACATCGATGGTGTGAGAGTACTCAGATAGACAGTTGACTGCTAAGTCTTGGAGTTGGCACCATTGAGGAATTCTCTCTTCATTACCTTAGGGTCTTGCACAGCAAATCAAACTGACAGGAGGCCAGAGAAGACCTGATGAGAGAGTCTTTCATCAATCAAAATAGACTCCCTGGGACAATTATATCCCAATGAACTTGCACACACTGACATAGCCCTTTTGGACTAGAGGATTTGGGACTAGGTTTAATGACCCTTAGGCATTGATCCACTGTCACCAGCCTCTGGAGGAGCTGTCACCTCTGCAGTGCTGCTGCTTCTTTGAAACAACCAAACCAAAAAAAAAAAACCAAACATTTACTTTATGTTTCCAGCCCCTGCATAGGCATTCAGAAACCTTTCTTCAAGTCTAACTTCTGCCTATTTTAGGTTTCTGTCCAATAAAAGTTTCCCTTTAGACAGAGAAGGAAAAGTTTGAACACAAAGGGAAGATCTAGAAATCTAGAAATCACTAATTATTGTACGAGGTCAGAGCTGAAGGACCTCTGGAGCACCTCAACTGGAGTCTCATCTCTCTGCCTGAGAAAGACCTTTTTGAAGTACTGTCTTGCTTGCCATCATTGCCAGTTTTTTGGTGACAATTGCTGACCACCAGTGCCACAAGCACTTTTGAAGCTCTAAGCTGTTCTTGACAAAGCCTCTGACAGCAACATCAAATGCAAAGTATGAAAGCTATTGCAGTAAACGCAGCCATTTGTCACTGCTCTCCTTACAATCAGCTCAACAGCCAAAACAGCAAGCATTTTTCTTTTGTGCTTCCCTTTCAAAGAGAAGCTGCAAGTGTGAGGCTTAAACAGGTTAATCAGACCAAGAAAAGGAGAAATAACTGAGGTACAGTCAGCTGAAATGTGTGTTTGCCTTGGCCAAAAATGCAAGGCTTGATGACCTCCTAAGGCAAGAGGGACAGACAGGGTAATGCTGAGCTCAAAGCCTGTTCTCAGGTACAGATGAAACAACTGTGGTGAGTTTGGTCTGACTTGCCTCAATATCCAGGCTAAAAACATGACAGAATTGGTAACAGTCTGTGGTGTCCACTTGTCTCCTGCACACCAGTGGAGAGCAATCTGGTTAGTGCCCATTTGCATTTAATTCATCACCATCTGCCCTACTTCCAGGAACCCTTTTTAAGAAGGGTCGGGCAAAGGCAGGTCAAATAGGTCTCAGAGCCCCTTCACTGGATTTATGGTGAGATGTTTCACTCTCAGGAAATACACAGTAAAGTCGCTCTTCAATATTCATTACACCTTTGTTCTTTTTTCCTTCAGAAATTAGCATGCATCAAATGACTAAGCCTATTAGAGAAAATTGACCCTGGAGTCATTTAGCTAAGAATTTGCCAAAGCCCAGAGGTATTTATTATTCTTATAAGCAATGAGGCATATGGTTGACTTTTCCAAGAGCCATTTCAGAAAGTAAAGTAAATGACCATATCTTGAAACAGAAACAAGAGATATTTGAGAACCTTTAGTCCAAATCCAGGCAGGAAGATTTCCTCATAAGGCTATATAAAAATACACAAAATATGAAGAATTGTTTTATATTTGCTTAAGGCCACATGCTGTAGCTCTTTGTCATGGCTTTGTGTGGAGCCATTTCTGGTAATGGGGAAGGGATTGTAAGGATGGCTCCTATAAGAAGATGCTTGAAACTCTCCCCATCTCTGAGCAAGACCCACTTTCAGGTCTGAGCCAATTGTGCACCTCATGGTCACTTCTTAAGAAGAAGCAGTCAGAAGTGGAGGGTTTTTCCTATTCCTCCTTGTTTTGTCCTTCTTTTCCAGCTGGTGGTGGTGCAAGGAGTTGGAAGACAGAGAGAAGCGATCATGCAAACCTGAAGGTCAGTGAGGGAAGAGAGGAGGAGGTATGCTGGAGCTAAGACTCCCCTGCATCCTGGGGAGAGGTGTGTTGAAGCAGAGATTTGTTTGCGTTTCATAAGAGACCTCACACAAGGGGCTGTGACTATGCCCAGAGGAGGCCATATCCCATATGAGGAATCCTGTGTTTGCAAAAGCTGTAACTGTTGGGAAGAACTCACACCACAGAAGAAGTTTGTGAAGGACTATGCCCTGTGGGAGGGACCTCATATAGGAGAAGGGGAAGAATGAGAGGAGTCCTTCTCATCTGAGAAGAAAGAAGTGGCAGAGTCCGAGCCACTGAGTAGGGAGAAAGTAGAGATATCAGGAGCAGTGAGCTGGACCTGGGAAGAAAGGAGAAATGGGAGAGGGAGATCTTAAAGTGCTGGTTGTAACTTTCCCAATCATCCTGATCTCTTTTTGCTTTTTTTGTTCTGTTCTTTTTCTTGTAGTAGTAGAATAAACTTTCTTACTTTCTTCTCTAAACAGAGTAGTGGAATCTGTTTTGCCCGGAACTGTAATTGGCAGTGAGCCCTTCCTGCCCTTGATTATCTTTTTTCCTCCCATTTCACTAGAGCCTCTGTTGTTCTAAGGAGGCTGGGGATGGATGGGGGATAGTGAGTAAGAGATTGTCGTGGTGCTTTGTTGCTGGCTGGGCAAAACCACAACATTCTTTACTACTCACTCCTACTGAGCAATTGTAGAAATAGTCAGTGTCAACAGCCAGGTTATCAAGTGTCTTTCATATCTGTGCCCCAAAGGTAAAGGGAGATGCTCTATCAAAACTGGAGGAAGTTTTTCTTATTTAAGAGGAGGCCAAGGTCTAACATAAAAGCCTGAAGAAATTTCAGTTTCAGTGAGGTTTCTAACTCAAATTTGAATCTGCAGGAGGTTGGATTAGACAGTGGGTTCTAAATTTTTCCTCTTTGTGTTGTCTGTAAAGTGCTGAAATAGTGCTTCAGCAACAGCACAAACCAAAAATCTCTGCTTTAAAGAAAGTTAACTGAAGCCAAACTTTTGCAACCAAATATCAAGACAGTTAGCAAAAGTGAAAGAAAGACAAAAGATTCCTTATCTTTGGCTTCAAACTAGAGCAATATCTCTGTATTTAACCATCTATTCTTCAAACCAAAATTTCAGAGCTTCTGTGCACAAGAACAAGATATGCAAGTTTAAAAAACCAACCAAACAAAAACTATACAAAAAAAGAATAAAAACCTCTTCTTTCAACACTATTTTGATTACTTATCTATGCTTTGGAAGTTAAGGAAAGCCAGACTTCAGAAGTAAGAGAGCATACTAAAAATTATAATGCAACATATATCTTCAAAAATAAGACCCTGTCATACTTAATGGACAAA
This sequence comes from Urocolius indicus, assembly GCA_013401255.1. NCBI lineage: Eukaryota > Metazoa > Chordata > Aves > Coliiformes > Coliidae > Urocolius > Urocolius indicus. The sequence goes on along the minus strand of WBNH01003636.1, from coordinate 54,647 downwards.
CACATTTAACAGTTTGGTGAGCACGAATGTCAGTGAAATTCACTGTCTGTATTTAGGAAAGAAAGGGTACAATAAATGAAGGATTATTTTTGGTAGTTAAGTAAATTAATAGTAAAATGAAAAAAAAAATCTAAAGCTAACCTTTTAAAGAGACGTAGAACAAAAAATGTTACCCTTGTATAATATTCTCAGTTGGCTGTCTATGTCAGGTATTGGTGCTGCCAAATATAAGCACTACTGTCTTGGAATTTGAACAACCCTGGTTAAAAAATAAAAAGAGAATCTGTAATAAGCAGACAAGAAAGGTTCATAAAAGAACGAAGCAGAAAAGAACGTGAAGAATCCATTTCAATAAGTGAAGATATTCCATGTGCTGAAATACGTGCATCTCTTGGAGACACAAAAAATATATTTGTCATTTTTCTGCCAGATACAAAGACATCTATAAAAAGGATTTACAACCCAGCTGGCCACTCAGTAGTCCTTAAGTTAAGAGCCCAGCTGCTGATATCTAACAAACTAACTATGCTGCTGCGGTGTTTCCAGTGCTACACCCAGTCATTGTCAGCTGTCAGATAAGTTTTGCTGCTATGGACTGAAACATTGGCCTGCCTTGGAAGACAGATGGAAAAAACCCAACTTTTGAACTTGAAGTTACAAAGAATTATGTTTTGACATGCACTCAACAAGAAAGAAAGAGTGCTAAAGCATGCTGGAATATCTACAACAAGAAAAAACACAAAAGTTATCGTTATACACAACAGGAACATTGACATGACATAGAGTATTCCAAGCATGACCGGTTCAACACACATTTTGCCTTGCTGAAAGCATTAAAAATGTACTGGTATGCCAAACCACAATGCATTAGTTCCTATGGAGCATCATTCACTGTGAAAACTCTTGGGAGTTTTACAGAGACATTTCTCCACCAGAAAATGACACTTTGTTAAGGTTCAATCACTCACAGAAAAAGTTCTCTTGAAAAGAAAACATCAAATTTGAAAGAATGGGATATTATCATACTGCTTAACACAATTGCTTTTGATGGAGAACACATTTTTTGTTTTTTAAGAAGATAGCTTAATTTAGGATTAAAGAAAACAGAAATTAAAGCTGTAAATAAACTTCACTTACATGACTGTTAGGTATTTTAGACTAAAAGATCTGCAAGACAGGCTACTCATGTTAATCCAAGATCCAGAGCAAAATTTCTCAATTCAAAACTTCTTTTGCATTACAAGATTCATTTTGCAAATGGGATGAGTCCTGTTCAAAACCATTCAGGGACGATTCAGCCCATGAAATCAAAGAGCAATTCTGATGTATAAGCTTTTGTATGGCAAACTAAACTTATTTCATGCCGTTCAACTAATTTCATTTTCAATGGAAGAATCACTTTTACATCTGTTTCTTTAGGAGTCACTTCACTTGCTCTACATTTACAGCGTGCAAGTCATTCATGAGTAATTTGGGATTAGCTGCCTTTGACTCAAGAATCTTGTTAGGTGCTGGCATTACAGCTTTCTTTAAATTGCTAATCTGGTAGTGCTAATTAAGACTTGCAAAGACTGTTGCAAAATTCTAATTACGGCAAAAACATGTCCCTTAAATCCGCTTACTGGAGGACAAAGGGAGTTTTTCTACCCATATTGCTTGGAACAACATTCACAACAGTACACTATTACTTCCCCACATTGAAATGATTTAAAAATTTCAACCATTAGAAAGACAAAGAAGGAAGAATTAGAGAGGGCAACATATACCAGATATAAGGGTTATCTTAAGTGGAAGAAGTATTCTTGCAGCTATACATCAACCTTCTGCACTCATTACAAGTATCCTCCAAACCACAGATGCTCCTGGGATGCCAGACCGCTTTCCTTCTCATCCCCCTACTCCAGCCTCAGCCCTCCTGGTCCTTGGGCTTGCAGGCTCTGAGAGAAGTCTATGAGACTTCCATCTGACCATTTCACTGTCCTTTTAAATACCATCTGACTAGGGTACAGTAAGAGAAGGAGCAGGGAGTATCAGTCCCTTGGTGCTCCTCAAAGGCCTTTCTGGTTATATACATTTACAGTATTCCCTCATTAAGGAAAAGGACACTTTCCTCTTACCCTCTAGCACTTGCTCCTCTTTGCAGAAATGTACCATTTCACACAGTACCTGACTCTGGCCTGGTTATTATTCACGGCAAGAATAAATTGGTCTTTTCTGGACCTTTGCAGTTTTGGCTCTCTGGTGGTTCAAGTTCACCTTACATATCTCCATCACAGAATTTGCAGCCCACAGCCAGTGTTCTGTCTAGACAGTTAGAATCATACATATTTCCTAAGAGATATAGCTTTGAGGAGTAAAACATCCTTTCCCTTTCTCACTAAGATTTTATTAAATATCTCATTTAGTAATTTCTAGTTAAACTTAATGCTCTCGATCTATTTCAAAGTCTCTGGTTTTCTTGCACATAGTACTGAAAGGGGTAGATTCTCAATTAATGGTATGTGATTTCAGCTTATGGACTTTTAACTACCTCATCTGTGTTTTTTTGCAGTCTTTAGTTGTCTGCTAGGATTGGAGGCTTTGCATTCATTTTACCTTTTTTTGCCATATATTATGGTTTGTTCTCAGCATAATGAATAAGAAAAAGTAGGAACAGAATGCACGTCAGTCATCTTCGTTCCATTATTTCCATAAAGGAAAGTTTGCCTAACCCATTTCAACTCACAGGTGTGAGAACATTTCCACAGTTATCCTCACTCAAAACTGGATTAAAACAAAAATGTCTCAAAGGAGTAAACTAAAACAAATCATTACATTCAAAATATTTTCTTTTTATTTCAGCTTCCCAATCCCAAATCCACTTGTATTTCAAAATGGAAATCTCTTTTGAGGTCCAAATGCTCTCTTTTGTAATGTGTTTGAACTAAAATAAAATCCCCTGCAGCATGAAAACCAAAATGAAATGCAATGCAACGTGTATTGTTGGTGATACACTGAAGAAACCAGAGTTTGAGAAGATCACGGGCTGGTGTAAGTTTTTGTAGTGTCACTGAGAAGTTTGTGGAGCATCAAAACTTTTATTTCACAACCAAATACAATTATTACCTGCCACACAACAGTAAATAAAGAATCAGGTACTTGAAAATGTAGGAGTGTGTCCTTTTAAGAGAGCAATAAATTAATCAAATTAACTAATGGCAGGCCAAAAGAGAAATTGTTTCTAATGCAGAACTGTCAGAGGCAAAGAAATAAAAATATAAAACTCAGTATGAATAATGTAGACCCCTGCCCCCCACACTACTCTCACAAAACAGGGGACTCACAGACAGCACTCTCCCTAAATGTCAAAGCTATTAAAATACTCCATACAGTATAAATACTCCATAAATTATAAAGAAAGCCAAGGTTAGTCATGAGGCCAATGCACATATCTAATGACACTTGTTTTTTAATATTTCATTTCTCTCTTTTACAATGTTTTCAACTATTCTGTTTGGAGGAAGAAGAACAAACAAAGAATGAGGAAAACCATGAAAATCAAAAAAGTCCTCACAGCTATTTCTATTACACAATGAATATTGATTCCCTTCTGATTTTCATAGAAATTTGTCAGAGTCCTGTCAGTGCAAGATTGATTTATCTGCTTCTGGGAATGGTAGGTTATCAATATAATTGCTACCATCAGTGCATTTTCACAATCCTTTCTGACATTTCTGCTCCAACGGCAAATTAGTGCAAAGTTGACTATTTCCTCACCTGAACCAGCTACCAATGCATGAGGATTTTTTAACTTAGCTTTTTTTTTCCCCCCCTTCCTTCTTCTAGTAAAAAAAGGCACACAACTTCTCTAGCCCCAAAGCACCATCTTTTTATTATCACTGAACAATACAGGAGAGTTAACCAAATGCCTAAATAACCATATATCTTTATGATGATTCTATTCCAACGTGTGGGGTTTTTTTTCCAGATGGCAATTCAATGTGCATGCAAATTTTACCTTCACCACACGTCTGTGTGTGACAGGACAGGGAATTTAGTAAACCTTAAGGCTTATGTTGCTTGACTGCATTTAGTGAGTAAAAAAAAAAAGTAACAAAGCAGAAGAATTGGACAGGTGCTGATGGCACAGATAAATCAAGTACATGTTACAAAAACACAGAAGGTTCTGAATAGCTCCAGCCCCACAAGAGGTTTCAGGTGCTCATAACCTTTCTGCATCAATCTACTGATATGCACTTAATCCCCTAGAAACTAACACTACTATACAGTGGCTGGACACACTGCAACGCTCCTGTTCTTCCAAGCTTGACCATCCCTTTTGATGTCTTTTTAGCATTGATGTTTCTCTAGTTTTAATTTCTTTGTAGTTTGTGAACAAACTTGTCTCTTCCATGGTGCTGCAGATAATGAATAAAATGACCTATGGCTCACCAAATAGATCAAGTATGAGGTTTGATTTAATATGTCCAGAACACATCTTCCCACGTTGCCTTTTCACAAACGTGGCAACCAGACTTTGGTCATCCTATATATATTATCAGAGCAGAAAGCACCCTGGAAGAATGAAAACACTCATTCACACATGAATCAATTCCAAAATAACTCCCTGAGGTTTAGTCAGTCTTATTTGTTACCATTTTGACAACTCCCCACAAAGAGAAAAGTACACCATAAAGGCTAATTTGGAACCAAATGAAATCACTGGACTTTGGAACAGGTCTTTAGTTCCAGTCATCACATCTTACCCAGAGGTTCTCTACAAGGTGCCTCAGAAACATTAAATCCCACAGCAGCAAAAGGCTCAAACTCTCACTTTAACTGAGCTTTAATTTGACTCTCAAGTGCTAAAGGATTTAGGATCTCTGTTGAGAAGTAATAGCCAGAGCTTTACTTCTGTGGTATCCAAGTCTTCATGGTAACACATCCTCTGAAATGCAGCAGGTCAGAAAACTTCCATTTAAAAAAAAAAAAAAATCTCCAAAATTAGAAAGAAGCTGTTGCTCTTTCCATTTTCAAACTGAGGATTTCTTGAAGCAGAAACTTTCTATAAGAAAAGCACCGTTTGGGGAACAAAGTGTTTTCTCAGGGTAACGTTTCTAAATGAAGACCAGGGCTTATCTTCTGAAAAAAAAAAAAAAAGAAAATCAGGGCATGCAGCTGAGTGGAAACACAACTTAAACCCCAACCTGTTTGAGAAAAAGATACCTGCTAGTAACACAGCATACTTATCCGTGAAGTGCTCTAAATTTCTGTGCTATCTGAACATTCACATGCCTAATCTTAATTCCAGTGAAGTCAAACAAACAACTGTTGAAAAGTCCATCTATTTCTTTTGGTTCAGTGGAAGCCAAGCCCAGCTTAAAACTTCTGCCATTTATCTGCCTCCCACAGAGGCTTTCAAAGTCTGCCAGGCAGCTCTGTCCCATTTGCAGGTATGTGCAGCAGTGTGGTGAAGGACATATTAGTAATTTATCTGGCGATAATGGGACTAGCAGCAATAATACCCTTATTGCAGCTAACAGGAACACACAAAGTCTTCAATAAAGCCCTGCTCACTTCTGTTAAGCACAAGTTTGCTGCAAATCTCTGCAATAGGTATAAAGGTGTCTTGAGCTAACTTAGATAACACAGAGTTTGCTGCTAGCCTAGGATATAAGTTGAGCTGAAGCTGTGCATAACACTAGGCCACTGTCCCAAAGCGTCTCACCACCTCCTAAGCTTTACTGCCAACACGTAACCACAAATTATTCACTCTGCATTCAGTAAGGAGCAGTTGTTTGCACAGAGCAGGCTTATTTAAATGTTAGCAAGGCTGCATAAGCAGCACTGATAGCAGTGTTTAATGTTGTAGAGACCTCTGCTCCCGAGAACTAATTTGGCAGCAGCTATGGTATTACAAGGTTAGAGACAAACTCACTTTTGCTGAACTCCTGGCCTATCAAACATACATTTACAACAGATAAATATGTACAGCATAAACAAGTCAGATGGATTACCAGGATTAGCCTCAGTCTTCTTTGCTGCTGCCAAAGTTACAGGCAACCCTCTTACAGAGTGAGAGCAGCACATCACTAAAGGCACAGTACCTATAAGTCACGTACACTTGATGAACAAATGCACTTGCTGTGAAGTGTCAAAGATATATACAAAAAAAGGTTTTGATATCTGCTCCTTCCTCCTCCTTGCCAAAAGGAAAATATTGGAAGCAGTGTGTGTCTGTGAATAGCATCACAAGGTCAGCCACCTCCGGGCCCAGCTCAGCGTTGCAGCTGACAAACTGATTTCAGCATGTGAATCTCTTTCAAGTGAAGCCTTGAACATGTTAAGTTATTCCTGTTAGACTTCTAAAACACTGGAGGCCTGCTCACTTCGGAAAAAGCTTACAGAAGTCTTTCACATCTAGTTTGTGCTATCTGGAAGATGCTGGAGTTTGGAGAGCCCTAATGCCATTACTTAGCAATTCACTGCTTCATGCCCCAGCCCACAGGAGCATCTCTCTCTAGGACAGAGAAGAAACACCAGAGGCAGCAACCAGCACTGGAAGTCAGTTTTGAACTGAAAAGATTTCGTTAGGGGTTTGTTGTTCTTTCTTTTTTTTACCTGAAGAATTTGGCTTGCTTTTTTTTTCTTTTCCCCAATACATTATGATATTAACACATAACCCCAAACACCTCATACAGTGATTTATAGGAATTTAGGTATCTCTGTAGCAATCAGTTGTAGTCAATTAGAAAGAGCTCCCTGTTCTGAAAGCTAGAGGCGTTTATATTCTATAAAATAAATGTTCTTCTATAATATATAGGTACATGCATCTACACCCACCCTTTATTTAACAAATAATACTTCATTTATTAATATTCTACAATAGTGAGATTTATGTAGAGAAGCACTAATATAACACTTCTCAAATGAAGTTCTTGTTGTGCTTGATCTATTTTGTAAATGTTTGGTAATCTATCTTGACATGCCTCTGCCTGTCTGGGACTTCTACCTACTTCACGCTTTTGGTAGAAAAGGCAGACAGTGGCATTGTAAGCTACCTTCCTGGGAGACTGTAGTCTTTCTTTCTTAATTATATAAGAGAAGAGTTTCACTGATTTTGAAGCTGATGTGAGACATGAATAATTAGCAGGAATACACAGTATTTATGATCAGCATTTAACAAGAAATAGAGATGCTTAAACACAGACTGAAAATGTCTCCAAAATGTCTTTAAACTTCTTTTCCTGCACTAAGGAAGACTACAAGCTTTCAACTAAGGATATAGTACTGCAAAATTACAGGACGACTGTCATGGAAATCGATGGCTTCCTTTTTTAAATTGATTTCTGCTGTGCGTTCCTTTGGGGATTGGGTGGGTTTTTTTTTTTAAAAAGATTTTTTTTCCCTCCCCTAATAATTTTGAATTTGTCAATCCTGGTTAATTTGATTTTTTAGCTACTTAGTAAAAAGTAATGGTGTCAAATTTGATAGCCACATAACTTGAGTCACCAAGGATATTTTCAGAGAAAAGCGTTCACTGGATTCTCTCTGTGAGGTTTGCTATAGATTTTCCAAGATGTTGCCTGTCCAACTACATTTTGTTTTCTCATGGAGACTATAAAAAGCCGTGGGGCTTTTTTCCTACAAAGTTTCATAGGGTTTTTTTTCCTATAAAGTTTATTAAAATCCTGCCAAGCCTCAAAATTCTTCTAAATCATGACAACTGACTATAGCAACATCTGTGACAGCAGGCTTGGCTGGAGAGGACCCAGACAGAGAGCCCACTGTGTCAATTCCCACTGTATAAATGTTAGCAATGGACTAAAGTCAAGTACCTCAAAAGCACCTCTGTCCCTTTGATCACACATGAAATACAGATCCCAGCACTTCAGCATATCAGGAGTTAGGGAGGATTAGGAAACTAAGAGGCAGAAATAGAAGTTATTTCACTTCTTTTCTTGTTATAACTTCAACTGAGATAGGAAAAAAATTAGGGGCTAGGCACTACTGAGAAAAACTCTCTTGCACAAGCATAGATACTACTGCACAAGCAGGAGTGAGTGGACAGAGTACAAATCAAAGAGCTGTAGCTGCCTATGTTGGCACATGGCTGCATAGCTCCAGCCAGGACATAGTATTTACCCCAGCAGCATTTGAGTATGGAGGGAGTTCTTCTGAACAACCACAAAGATCCAGAAGCAGCAAAATAAAGATACCTGCAACGGAGTAAAAAAAGGGAAGGAACTGGATGGGAAAGTCAAACAAATTAGAGGGCTCTTGATGTTCCCCCTTGCATGAGTCCTCTCTCCCAAGGGAGAGAAGAAGCAGGAGAGGCAGTTGCTTAGCTACTACAGCTGAACTTCATGCAATTCATAATACTCCTCTGCCATTTACTAATGGTATTACACTGTAAAAGTTCCTATTTACTAATGGTATTACCTTGTAAAAGTTCCTACACATGTTGGTATCTTCTTTCATGCAACCTATTAGCACAATCACATAAAAACCAGACTGAATTTGCTCTCTATGTTGGCAGTAAAATTAGTTTCAAGAGACGGTTGTGGTTCACAGGTGCTAGGACCATACACGACTTAATACAGCCTCAAAGGAGAACATTCTTTATGTTTCCCCACTTCCCTCTAAATAAGGATCTGACATTTGGAAGTTCCTTTGGCACAGTCCTTCAATTTTCCCTTTTTGACAACACTAGTACAGTTTCCTTGTAATTCTCCTGTAGTTTACCCTTCAGGTTCTCTTGTACGTACACAGAGGAGAAGAAAAAAAAAAAAAAAAAAAAAAAAAAAAAAAATCAGTGGAGTAGTAGCTCTAGAGCAGCAGCAAATTAGCTTCCCTATCCAAATACAGAGAAAGCTTCTGGCTCTGAGCCAAGATCATCACTAATCAGAAAACAAGAGACAGAACTTATGAAGAGATGCTGGTTTTCAGGGAGTCAACAACCCTTGGCATGTACAAATAAATGGAGATTTCATTTGTCATCTCGTCTACTTTTCAGCAAAGAGAGGACCCTGTTCCTGCAAGAAGTGATAGATATCCCATTCCTCTTCCCTCTATGCAAGACAGAGTTTCAAATGAAGTGTATGTATTGACTCTTGATGCACAGGGGTGCCAGTAGAAACATGTTCTGGAGCTTATATTTATCCAACATCATTACTGGATCAGGAAACAACTACTAGTTTATGTGACACCACCTGGGAAGCATCTCCCACACAACATTTACACACATCTGGGTATTTTTTTTAAGAAGAGATCCTTTATAGTGAAAAAATCCCTTCCTTCATTTTGTGGTGGGTTGACTCTGGCTGGATACCAGGTGCCCACCAAAGCTTCTCTATTACTTCCCTCCTCAGCTGGACAGGGGACAGAAAATACAATTGAAGGCTCAATGAGTTGAGCTAAGGACAAGGAGGTCCCTTCAGCAATTTTAGCCATGGGAAAAACAGACTCGATTTGAGGAAAAATTAGTTAAATTTATTAACAATCAAATCAGGATATGATAATGAGAAATAAATCCTATTCTTAAAACATCTTCCTCCCACTCCTCCTTTCTTCCTGGGCTTTACTCTTGAATTCTCTACCTCCTTCCTGCCAGCAGCACAGGGGACAGGGACAGCAATGAAGTCAGTTCATTACATTGTCTTTGCTGCTGTCTCCTCCCTAGAGGGATGGTTCCTCACACTCTTCCCCAGTTCCAGTATGGGGTGCCTCCTGTGGGAGACAGTCCTCCATATGCTTCTCTAACACAAGTCCTTCCTATAGGTCACAGTTCTTCACAAACGGCTCCAGCATAGGTCCCTTCCACAGGGTGCAGTCCTTGAGGAGCAGACTGCTCCAGTGTGGGTCTCTCCAGAGGGTCACAAATCCTACCAGGAGCCTGCTCCAGCATGAGCTTTCCACTGGGTCATGTACTCCTTCAGGCATCCACATAGGGAGAGCTTCTGGCAGCATCTCACAGAAATCAACCTGATAGTGCCTCCACTACTGAAACCTCGCCATGCAAACTCAATATACAATAATATTCACCATGTTTTAAATATACTCTGTGCCTGTGTGCACACAGGTAAAAAGAAAGACCATGCTGCTTATTTTTGAGCTCAGCATGAGACACTTCCATGTTTTTCATCTAGAGGCATCCACCTAGCACATTTCCTGATGCACAAGTGAGAATTAATCATGCATTAAAAGAATACAAAATGAAAATACAGATGAAGCAAATGTTGGAGAGATACAGTAGAAGAGATTTATGATCATTAACATTTTAGGAAGGTTGGACAGGCATGGCTGTTTCTCAGCAAAGTAAGATCAGTGTTTTGAAATTATTTCTGTGTATCTATGACCTGGACAACTTGAACCAAGAGTGGTCAGTTCTCATTTCCATTTGACCTTCAGATCATAATTGCTAAAGCAGCATCAGTGTGTTTGTGTTAGTAAGTGACAGCCACTGAACTGAAGATTAAGCTAGCATGAAGACTGAATTTCCACTCAAGCCCTATAATAAATTGAAAAAAATAGCAAACTAGCCTATATTACTAGATAAGAACTAAAGGTTAAAAATAGCAACTTTTATTCTTTGGGTTCAGAAGCCACTTGAGACATAGAAAATACGATCAGTATTGACTCTCTGTATTAATAGAAGAACTCTGCCTCTTTTTGATCTGTCCCCTATAAAACATGCAGCACATGATAAAAGAGTGCTTGAATATTTTTCAATTACTTCCTTGATAATTTCACAGTTTTCTAAAGAATTATCCCAGTTTTGGCTCAGATAGAGTTAATTTTTTTTTCTAGTAGCTGCTACAGGGCTATGTTTTGGGTTTATACTGAAAAGAAAAGTGTTGATAACACAGAGATGTTTTGGTTGGTGCTGAGCAACATTTGCACAGCATCAAGGTCTTTTCTGCTTCTTACCCTGCCCTGCCAGCACAGAGCCTGGGCATGCACAAGAAGCTGGGAGGAAGCATGACCAGGACAGCTGATCTCAACTAGTCAAAGGGTTATTCCATACCACAGGATGTCATGCCCAGTATATAAACTGGGGGGAGTTGACAGGAAGAGGCAGAGCACTGCTTGGCCATCAGTTAGCTGGTAACGAGCAATTGCCTTGAGCATTGCTTGTCTTTTTGATTTGTTTTTTTTTCCCAATGATGTATTATATTTATTTTTTTCTGTGTGTTATATTTATTGTCATTTTTATTATTTGTTTCCATTTTTATTGAAAATATAAAAGCTGTTCTTATCACAATCCACCAATTTCACTCATTTCCCCACACACACTACTCCTCATTCCACTGGGGAAGAGGTGTAAGCATGCAGCTGCATGGTGCTTAGTTGCTGGGCTGGGGTTAAACTACAACAGCAGTATTTCACAACAGGGGAAATCAAAGTTTCTGTAGTTATTGTATTCACATATTGCTAAAAAAAAAAAAACAAAAAAACCCAAAACACAACAAAGAGAGAAACTAGGCTAAGACAACCAGACATCTTCTATGGAGCTGAAGTACACCACAGACATTGCCTTTACTCCTCTTCATGGAGGTAAGCCAGCTGTCACTGCATTAAAACCAAGGCAGCTGCTTGGCTAAGGGTAAAAAAAAAGAGAACCAATGGACTTAATCTGCTGTCTGTTCAAATGCACTTGAAGTTGCAAACTGTAACCTACCACAAATAGCCACATTTAAAGAATGCAATTACACGGAACAAAGCTGATGACTCTTTCAATGCACAGAGATCATTAGAAAATGGTGACTACTTGCAACCTATTATTTCTTTGCACCAGAGAAATAAATTGATTATGTGTCAGCTGATTTTCTGTCACACATAACTGAAGGTGTGCTTATAAAATCTACTCGAGCCTACCAGGTTCTATCACTGGTGCTCATAAGGCAGGCATATGGAAGGAAAACAAGTATTTTGGGGGGACATTTGGGAGGTTCTAAAATCTCCATTTGTTATTGCACACACTAACAACCAGCATAGGTGAATACAAATTACAATATCACTGAAGATGCACCAGCACACCCTAGAAAATAAGTTACTGTCCAGAGACAGAGTTCTCAAATAGCTCACTACAATACTTGTGTATTAAGCCCAAAACCAACTAAAAATCTAATAAGACATTTTCTGAAAGAGGTTGAATGTGCTGCACCATCATTACTTGCCATACTTTTGCACCAAATATTATGTGGTAAGACCAAAGGATCACTTTGCCAATGGAGCAATCAGAATTTACAAATGATGCTCTACATCAGGTGATTTCCTAGTACTTTTTTTTTTTAATAATTAACTTGAGATTTTCATTATACATTCAGTTCACCCAACAGAAGAGACTGTGAGTAGCTTGGATTTATTTCGTAATGGTTCCGATACAAGAGAGTGATATTACTGTGGCTTTCCAGGGAAAATAGAAAATAATTTAGACTTTAAATTTCACAGTATCCTAAAACAACATGCTTGGATGAATCCCAAAACTTAACTTTTGGTAACCGAATTCTGAGGGGTTTGCTACCATTAATCAAGCAATCATATTTGTTAGGACGCAGCTTTTCAATCTGTCATAACCAAGATTCATTCCAGTGTTTGTTCCCATGTAGTTCAGGTGTCCTTGTGACAAAGAAGAGGTTTTGTCATTTGGAAGGAAGTAATATTTACTGGATACAAAACATTTCAATATTGTTAACTCTAAATACAATGAGAAACTAAAGTATTTTGAAGTAATTTTGTCAGTATTTGGCAGTCTAAGAAAATTAGATTCATGTCTTTTAATGAGGGGGAAAAGTCTTCTAGTAGTGATTAAACTCACTCAGCTTATCAGGTAAACTTCACATAGGCATTGTTCATTTTAAAATTCTTCACTAAATCTGTAAAACTTCAATTCTCTTGACAATGAATCAAACACTAAGTAATTAATGTAGAGTAAAAAAAAAACTCACCACCTTCAGAATCTTATATTAAAAATAAACACAGATTAAAAAACACCAAAAAGAAAAAGTCAAAAGGGTCTCTTTAAATTCAGGCAAAGCTTGGGTTACTCCATGCAGCTCAAATCCACAGGGCTGCACTTCTCTCATACAGCATTTGGGTGGTCTGAACAACACCCAGGAGCCTTCAGCATTGTCAGGGCATGTCACAGCCCTCACAGCTGCTGGAGGAGCATCACTCTGCCTGTGAAATGGATGCTGCTTATCTCTGATGCAAGACTGTCCAGAGTGATGACCTTGAAAAGTAATTTTGTTGATCAATCTTTGCTAGGACTGAGATTAAGCATGAGGATGTGCTGGTGGGAAGGCTACAGGAAAACTATAAGGCTGGTAAAGACCACAATTTTGTCAATTCTTTTGTCTTGCACTCTTGGACAAACTGCTATAGCTATGCAATGAATTTCACCTCCTTAGTAGTTTTCAACCACCTCTACCTATAGCAACAACACATGGTAAGGGTCTGTATATCAGTGTTTTGATTTGGCTAAAAGGATGAAAGTCTAATAGGTTTTATTGCACTAACTTTGGCTTTATATCCCATCTGAGACAAATCAGAGAAGCAGCAATTCTCCTAACTTGCATAGAGAGAGCTAAGATATTAGCTTAGAGAAAGAGGGACAGAATAGTTGCAAAACTCATAATAAGCATGTTAGAAGTACTGTGAAAAGCTTCTGCTTCACCCATTCAGACAGAGGTATCTGTCTTCCCTTTAATCAGCCTGTTTACTTGCAATAAAAGGTTAAAAACAGTCTCTCTTGGACCAAACACTAAATTGCCCTTTGAATTCCCAGAAAGATTTATTTCAAGATTTTCAAATCAAGTTGCTGGAACCAGAGGAAATTTTGTGGCAAGTAAAACCTTAAAAACACCCCCACAACGTTACTTTCTAAATAATGTATTTAAAATATTTTTTTATATACTACATTGAATTCTTCAAAGAATAGATATAAATAAAACAATGTTGGAGAAATTTTTCTTTCAGGCATCATATTGGTATGGCCACAGCTTCATTACTGTCACAAAAGGCTTAATTGGAATAGATTTTTACCAGCTCTAGCTACCTCCCACTTCTCATGCAGGCAGCAGTGTTAAACATAAAACAGAATTGCTTCTCTTCAGGAAATGTAATTAAATAAAATGGGAATATAAGTAAGGAAATGAGCCCTTTAAGGTTCATTTAAGAAAGAGCACACTAGTGCTGAGACTCTAGTAAGAACTGTAAATCCTGACTGAAGAACAGGCATAGGATCTTCCAGAGAGATTATTGGAAGTCTGTCTTTTGCCTCTACACATCTGAGATGTGCTGGTGACTCACTACTGACTGTACCTCTTCTTCCTCATTATCCTGACATGATTATTGTTTTTTGTTTAGATCCTGAATTGCTCAAGTAATGTTATAATAGTATCTGTCAATATAAGTGGAGTACTAGGTATTAATTGCCCCTTTCTCCAGGAAACAAGTTTCCTGTAAATAGATGGTTCCTTCTAGAAGTACCAAGTTGAATCAGAAATGTTGCCGCCAGTGCTTTGCCCACTCTTAAATGACCGTTTGAGAATTCAAACTGACTGTTGGAACTGCTACAGAAAAAAAAAACGTAAGTGAATCTATGTCATATGTGAAAAAAGTTGCCTCAGGTATGGTTTCATTCTTTCGCCTTTGGAAGTAGGAGCTGAAACTCCTATTTGTACAATCTTCCAGGGCATTTTTGTTCCTTCCACACAGAGATTTGGTGTTTTTTATTCATGTTTAAGAACCATGATAGCTTTTAATACTGTACTGGCTCTCCATATGCTAGAGGTGGCTGTATTCTCTTACCATTCCTGCCTTGTAGAAACATTCTAGTCTCTGAATCCTGTAAGACCCCAGATTTCACAGCCAACCTGATAATCTGAAAAATTATTTTATTGTGAAGTATCTCTCTCCACTAACACTCAGCTCCCATGGTGACTTCACAATGACAAGGAGGGCTCCCTGTGTCATAATCCCATTGGGAAACCCCTAATTATTATCACGATGGCAAGAACCACAGCAAAGGACCTGTCATCTCACACAGAGAATGGGTTTGACATGTAACAAGTGATTTGCGACCACACATGCTCAATCGACAGATAGATAGTTTTAGTTATTGGGGAGCTGCACTGGAACAGAGAAGGCAACAGCTATTTCTAGCTGAAGGAAACTTGAGTCAAACCAAGTGGTAGATTGAGCAATGACTTTATCACGGCCAGGACAGGGTAGTTACAGAAGGAAGCTATAGAGGTGATGTTTTGGTTTTTCATTCTAAGGAAGAGACATTCCTCAGCTCCAATTCCTTCATAATTAACCTGTACAGCAAGGTAGGCATTTTAGACATGCCTCAAACTAGAAGAATTTGGTGACTTAGATAAGCGAGAGAGGAAATACTACAAAGGATAATTTCTGATATTTTGGAATGAACTTGTCATTAAATTTGATTAAAAATGTTTTGCCTTCCTTCCATCATAAGTGCTGTTTTGCAGGCAGGGACAGCAAGTCTTCAGCAATAGGCATCATTAAAGGGGTTTAATTCCTCTTAATAGATACTGAAGAGATACAAGCAATACATACAAGTAAAAACATTTTGCCTAGGAACTGAAAACAAAGAGTTTGTGCTAAATAAAAAAAATCCTTTAACCTTTCAAATTAAAGAAAATGTTGAAAGGATCTAGACACATAGTTGATGTCAATAGCTAAAAAGATTTCAGGAAGTGTAAGGTAAGAAGGGGAGGAAACTTTAACTCTCAGCAGTCTAAAAGGATGAAAAAACCCTCAGACTTCTCACTTTCTCAGATTTTTAACAGAGTATAACAAAAAAAAAAAAAAAAAAAAGATGCTTCCAGAAGAGCCCTGTATGCTATTTTGCTCTGTCTCAGTATACATGGTCACTCTTGGCTCAGCGGTGCAAAGTGAAGTGTGGTTCAGACCCTAGCTGGGAACTCACAGAAGGGACATATAAAAATTATTACCCTTGCACACTCCTGAGGATGACTTCCATCCAGCAGTGAAAACAGCACGTTTCCTTCCCCTCACCGCCCCCTGCCCCTTTTCTTTTTAAAACATACTGATAAATATCAATATAACAGCCACTAAAGTCATACAAAACATTTTTTTTGTCCCTAGTTACATGACCTGATCTTTAGCTCAAAATTATGCAACTCAAATTTTCAGACTTTAGTTTGGGTTTTAAACACTGCACTGGGCAGAACATGCTGTTCCATCAGGCTTCAGTTCTTCACATACATTCCTCTCATCTCTTTGGGGGAGAAGAGGTACTTACCTTTCTGTAAGGGTTTGAACTAGGCTGACACACACAGCTACTTGAAAAAAAAACAACAGATACTACCACTACAAATCCATCTGACCAACTAGGCAAGTAACAGTTATTTGAAATCAATGCCCGCTTGAAACAGTTTTAGCTATATCATGAACTTTACTGAAAAAAAAATAATATTCAGCACATCACTCAAGTGGTAAGTGTGATGAAATGTCATTATTTTCTCCAAAATACAGAGCAGCTCTGAGTGACAAGGTGTGATTACGTCCTTCCAGGCAATAACATAGAGAAAAAGGAGTTGAGAGAGAAACTGCCTCTCAGAGAGACGTCAGCTTAAGTTTGAACTGGTGAGTTGTTTGGACCAGAAACCTTCAAAGGATCCACTAGTACAGCTGGTTTGAAGGATGTTAACTGAGTACACATAGAAGCTTTATGAGATGAGAAACATCTACAGCCAGGAAAAGGCTGTGATGAACTCAGCAATGTATGGCTGGATTGAGTAAGGAGGACTCCAATATTTTTGTTATTCACTTATTCTAAACGAGTAGCTTTCTGAATAGCCTTCAAACTATTGAATCAACCAGGCATAGAGCACCTCCAGGAGGGCATATCATGACAGAGGTGAACAGGAGTTCATATGGCTCCCTTGGGGCAGGAGCAGAGCCAGCAGCTCAGACCTTCCACACACTCTCAGCCATGCAGCTCTGTGGGCACCCAGGGAGTCTTGCAGGCAGCCCTGTTACAAGCTGCCAGGGACGTCATAGCTCAACAGAGCAAAACTCAGGTCTTGCTTTTTTTTCAGTCTCCTCCTCCCAAATTACTATGTACAGCCCAGGCAGAAGGGTTTATACAAGAAAACATGTGTATTGGGCTGGTGGTAGGGGCAGACAAAAAAAAACCCTACAATAACCACTGTGCTTTTTCAGAAGGAAAAAAGTACACTTCTCAGGCCTACTCTCCTTTGGAAAGGGTCACAAAGGATGATCCAGTTGTCATAACAAAGATGCATTTTCAAAAAAATAATTTGAAGCTGTTTCTCAAAAGGGCTTCTTAGTGCAACTCAATTGTTAACAGAGTGCACAAAATCTTTTCTCAGATTAATAATAGATTTATCTTTTAGAAATGTCTCTTTATACCCCACTAAAAGATTAAAAAGAACAGAAGTGGTCAGTTTTCTAACGAAGTACACTCCAAGAAAAAGACATTTCCTAGTTTTCTGACCAAAAAAGTTGTTATTTCAGTTTCCTACTTCATAAATCAGGATATCCATTCTAAAGGTTTAGAGGAAAACTGTAGCTTTCTTTATACGTAAGAGAGATGAAAGAGACACTTCAAACATGAGCTAAATATTTGCCTATTTTTGACAAAGGAAGGTATATATACATGTCATTATAATATAACACCAAACCATTCAGTTTTTATTGTTTAGCATTGAAAGAAGAAAGAGGCCTGTACTAATGTACAGAAGTAACTATTTCAATTTAACTCCACTGGGATATGTCAGAGCCCTTGCAAATACCTCTGTATTTTAATAATGGATCAGTGATAAATCAATTATTATGTACCAATAATCCAATTAAATGCACACTTTAAATAAACAGTCTGGCCCAATTCCAAATCTGCAGATTATTCAACAAAGCTAATGGAAACATTAGGTGCCAGGCTGTATATTTTGTTTTCTAATGAAGGTAACATTGGGCTGACATACAACCAATTCATATGTAAAAGCCAAGCAATTTAGGTGGTCACACAGCTAAAACATAGGCATTTCGCCTGTGCAAATTAAGCTACCCTGTGTAAAACAAATCCACACATGTCAAGAAGACTAAACTGTGCTGAGTGTGTACTTGCTAACATAGAGACTTTTACCCAAATTGTGACTTTATTAATATCTGATAATTCCTCATGATAAAACCTAAAAGCAGAAGAAATTACATATCAACATTAGAGGAGTTTAAGAATGGTAGACAAAGATTCAAACTGTCTTTCTCTCCTCAGAAGTTGACAGGAGTTGCTTGTCCATCCTCTGTAACAGGATGAATACTCAAGCATTCAACTGATGGTATCACTTTTGGATGGCTGAATACAATTATAATATCATCTACATCTGCAAGGACAAAACAGGTTCACAGAGCCTAAATAAGAGAGGTGGTGAGGAACATAAAACATAGAGGTTTGATAGAAATCAGACCACAAATGCTTCTTCTCTGTAGAAGGGACATCAACTGCCTGTCTGAGGCAGTGAGCACCCAGGCAGGAGTCCAGTCCTGCAGAGTTTCAGCTAGGGCCAAACTTCTGCTCAGCCACTCCAAAGTTTCCAGCCCTGGACATAGTTTTCCAGTGGTGGTGTTCAAAATGAAGGATACCACATAACAGCTGAGAAGATGGCTTAATATGAGGGAAAAAGAAAAAATAAAGCAGCAATTGCTGTGCCTTGAAGCCTAAAAGCTTACTTAGCTTACCATTTCATCCAGCATTGAACCCACACAACACGTGGGGCAGATCTGTGCTCTGCTGCTACAGAGGATTTGGCAAGTTGCACCAGAGAAGTACAAACAAGCAGCCTGTAGAGCAGGTAACAAAACCAGCGTCAAGGATAAGCACAGCCCAAGTTGAGAAATCTTGCTAACACTGGTGATTACTTGGATGTAAAATTGTTATTATAGTATTATATTTACAGTTTTAAATCTTCACTAGCTAAATAGAATTATTCCCCAGACATCGGAATTCAGATTTTTAAAAATCTTTTACTTTTGATTGTCTGATGACTCCTCTCCCTGTTTTTCTTCTCTCTCATCTGTACAAGCCTACCCAGTTATCAAGAGGATAGCTACCCCTAAATTCACAAGTTACTCCATGAAAAAAATAGATGTGTCCAGAAAATAAAAGAGTAATTGAAAAATCCCATCTTCCTGAGGCAATAATATGAACATCCAGCTCCAGGAAATCTTGTTTACAAGTGAGTCATTATCCACCTGCAATCTTGACAAGTAGTCATGCCCAATAGGTAGGAAAAGGGTACACCAGCCCATTGCAATATGCTGAATGCTTTTCATTCCAACTGCTGTTGTTTTCCTTCAGTTATAACCAGATAAGCTTTTTGTTCTGGTTTTGGAAATCTGACGAAATTGCTAACTGTGTCTGTCACAGTGAAGAGGGGTCAAGCCTTGAGGTGACAGGATTAGGCACTGTGTGACAGATCACGTTTAGTAGAAAATTATCCTTATTTATGCCAACCACAACAATCAATCACAATTTTTTTCTCGAGGAAGTTCTTGTTAGAAGAACAGATTGTAATTTAGCCACAAAGAGGACAGCTAGAAATGCAAGATTCTGCTAGACACCAAATAATTTGCTGGTGTTAAAGGGGAGACCTTGACGCCATTTTCTTTGGGACATTATTCTTTCTCAGCTCATCAACAACCAACCTACACAACTAACAGAGGGGGGGGGGGGGGGGAAAAAAAAAGACATTTGAAACATACTTTACAGCCAAAAATCCACCCCAAAAGAATAACTAAACATTTTCATTTCAAGGTTCAGGAAGGCAAATAGACTCTATTTTGTGCCCAAGACCTCAAAAATGCTTTAGGTTTTTCAAGCAGATTGATTTACTTACACAAGATGATTCTTTGTGCTTTTAAAAAAATCACTGCACTTTGAATGAGAGCTGCAATACAGATAGAAATAAATATTCCTTCCTACTCCCCTCAAAAGAAGTAACATTGCCTGGGTATTTACATGCTAAGAAATATTATATCGCTAAAAAAAAAATTATGCATACAATAGCAGAACATGCCATGAATTTTTGAATTAAAAAAACCACAGCTGACTGAAAAACACAAACAGAATTAGCATTAATAGAATATAAGCAATATTTACTTGCATATTATTTAATGCTCTCTGCATTAATAGTCCTTGAAGTGTACTTTCTCTTTTTATAGAACATTAGTAATTTCTGTGCTGAAAGGCATCAGTATTGTCTTTATTTTTGAACAGTTGGGTCTTTTCATGAGATTTGATGTCCATACAATCCACAAATGTGGGTTACACAGGATATCCAACAGAAAGTCAGTATACGTAAACATTAACTATTTAAAGATTTGATTAACCTGAAGTCCTTTACATTACTAGAATTACACAAATAGACATATGGTCCTACAGAAAATATAGAAATATAACAGAGAGGATCTCAGCAGATGACCAAAGATCCCACAGTATGAAGCTCTGCCCAGAGACAACAAAAACATAGATGCTTTTGATGTCCTGGTTAATAATTGTGATTTAAAGTCCTCTTTTCAGTATTCTACTCTCCTGAGAGAAGAATGCAAAACTTGTTGTCTCAAGTTTCTCAATTATTAAGATGGAAACATATTCAAAATGATAAAATTTCAAAAACTGATCAAAGCAGAAAACCCACAAACCTTCCACGACTGTTAGGATATGGGTTGAATTAATCATTCAAAATAGTGAAACATCTTTGAAATCCCAATCCATGCATCTGCTATGACATGCACAAAATTATGGTGAACTGACTTCTACTTTGATCAAGGACTATCAAAGGAGTTCTGTGTTTAACTTAAGTCCCACTGAGATGTAATAGTTTGGAGACTTTAAATGTCTTCAACTTAGTCATAGTATCAACTTTTGTCTTTCTTTTTGGCTGTTAGAAGACTTGAGCCATTTCATTCTAGTTCTTTTTAAAACAAAGATAAGCAATATCTAAACATAATCAGCACGTGTCACCATTCAATGTCTCAATGATGACTTAATAAAGCCATCAGAACTAAAGTCAGGTGAGTGATCTAATGCTAATTATTTCAAATTAATTTCTTTTTGGAAACAAAAGCAAAATGAAATTTTAATATTTAAGAACTACAAATTACTTCTAATTTGCAAATCACTGAGTAGTCATTCTGACTTTTGCTGGTATTTGTGTTCTAATAACTGGCTAGTTTAAACACAAAGGCCTAAGCATTTTCCAACCAGGAGAATTACAGACAATATGAACCAATATAAAAAAAAAAAACAAAAACCAAACCAAAAAACAGCCTCTAGAAGCATTAAAAATTTCAGAGAACTTTTAATTCTTTTTCTTAATAGATTGTTACCCTATCTGCTCATCAAATCCCATANTTTTTTCTCGAGGAAGTTCTTGTTAGAAGAACAGATTGTAATTTAGCCACAAAGAGGACAGCTAGAAATGCAAGATTCTGCTAGACACCAAATAATTTGCTGGTGTTAAAGGGGAGACCTTGACGCCATTTTCTTTGGGACATTATTCTTTCTCAGCTCATCAACAACCAACCTACACAACTAACAGAAAAAAAAAAAACTCACATCACCAACGGAATAACAACCAAACACACATACAAACGTTCCTCCTGTCCCTCAAAAACCTATCTATACCATAGCAACCTCAAGAGGTAAACTCACAAAGCCAGAGAAACACTACATATTTTGTGTCTTCACGTCTGGGGGAGGGGGG
>WBNH01003636.1:0-31600 GCA_013401255.1 Urocolius indicus | reverse complement strand
AAAACAAAAACCAAACCAAAAAACAGCCTCTAGAAGCATTAAAAATTTCAGAGAACTTTTAATTCTTTTTCTTAATAGATTGTTACCCTATCTGCTCATCAAATCCCATACGTACAAAAGCTTTTGTCTTGAAGAAAAATGAGGAAAAAGAAAAAGCTGGAACTCCTCCTTAAGACTTAATTATTTATTTTATAAACAAATATTAAGAAGATAGATTTTTTTTAACAGTTTAAGGTCAAGCCAGAAAGACAAAGTCTGAAATAAACTTGTTGCCATTCCTGAAAGGGCTGATAACGAACATGTTCATATTAGCCTGCTGCAGCATTGCTTAAAGCACCAATGTAGCCTGATGGGTCCTGCCAACACGGTCCACATGTAGTAACAGAACTACTTTTTGTTCCTTGCCTTCAATTAAAAACAAAACCCAGGATCTTGGACACAGTACTCGGAGCACTGCTGGATGAATTTGTTTCCTCCGTCATGGTCATTGTCTCTCACTCTCTGCTTGTGCATTAGTCCTGCTAAAACTCGATATTACCTCTTGCAAGCAGAGGGGCTTCCTTTTAATAAGCTGCACAAGTGAAGGGATTAACTGATAAAGAATAACTAAATTGGTGGTCTAATTTAACGCTTCACATTTTGTATGCTTTCACTGTCTGCTGTATGAGACTCCTTAATAAAAGGTTTAATACACTTTTCACGGCATTTAATATTGTGGAACTAAGCAGGTTTATAACTAAAGGTCTGGGACTCACACAACTGCTTACTATCCAAGTTGGCACTATAAGATTCTGCTTTTTCAACCTCATGGTTTCTCATTGCAACACACCTACACCACTTCAGGAGCTTTATTCTGGGACCAAGCAAACTGTTAACCTACTCCATGTTCTAATACCACCTCTCCTTACTTTTGGGATCTCTCTCCTATCACTGCCTTTCATCACTACTTTCTCACTGTGGTGTTTCAGACCTTGGAGGTGTACCTCACTCTCAAAGTTCATCAGCCAGAGCACAGGGCAGCCATTCCTGTACACACAGACCATGGTCAGACAGTGCCCTCCCCAACCAAAACCCCTCTTTACTGTCCACAGGCAGGTAGTTTCTCCTTCTGACACCCTAGCAGTTTTTCAGGTGCTGTCTCAGAATAACCAAAGGTATTGCCTGCACCAGCCTTCAGAGCAGGATGATCAGCAGCTGCATTAAGCTGTCAGGAGCTCAGAGTGACATGTCTATGGATTAATGGATGCCATCCTGACAGATTGGGGTGTTTGCTGCATGCAAAAGATGAGATATCTACTTTCCAAAAAGCAGGGCTTGCTTCACAATAAACCTCTGCAGTGCCCAGAGCACCAATTTTTTCCTGTCACTGAATGTAAACAAGTTAAAGTCTGGAGTAAAATATGGCTTACTAAGCCACTGAAGTGATAGAGCTTCATATTCCTCCATGGCAGATGTTACAAATATGCAGACAGACAGTCCTTATTGATCCAAATGGTTTGCAGAAACTCCATTTCAAAGCATATGTTTCTCTGCTTGACATTTTGACATGAACGACAAGACAAAGCCAGGAATGCAAATGTGCAAGAGGAAATTGTTCTAGTGTTGTAAAAGCACATTTGCCCTGTCAAAGAGTTGGGTAAATGTTGCACAAGTAATCATAGCCCAGAAGAGATGAACAAGCCAAGCCACAGACACAGAACCAGAAGGGAAATCTAACAGTGCAGACTTAAAACAGTAACTCACAGCCCTACATGCACAACTCAATAAGGTGGCTATTTGTTCTCTCCATGTGCCAGGATCAGTCTGACCCATGTTTCCCTATTTAGCATCACATGGATTTTGGGAAACCTTTATGTAAACGATAGCAGCATCCAGCAGCTCCCATGCCCACAGTTCATACTGCAGTGGCTATTCATACTCTCAGATAGCATTTTCCCCCTTTTATTTCCAAGCCTAACCAGCCCTTGTTGAGGGGTAATTCTAAACCCAGCACCTTGTCTACAGTATAAGCACCCCTCTCCAGAGACCTTTGTCCCTCTCAGCTACTCATTCTGCTATCTGGGGTTTCCCCACATTTCCCTTGTCCAGCACATTCCCCTCCCACTACTACTGTGGACTTCTCCTGCACAGCTCCACCACTCCTGTAACAGGACCAAGCTCAAAACAAATGCTGCCAAACACCTCACTCTGCATTCACTTTGCTGTCTTCTGAGGGTTCCCACAGGGTGCATGCTGAGCCATAAGCCCTGCTATCACATTATGGCTGCTATACTGGAAGTCAAAAGCTTTAATCAACAAAGCACCCTCACAGAAGTTGGTTCTCACCATGATTCAAGCTAGCTCTAAAAGAAAGAAAAAATACTGCAACATGTTTTTCTGGACAAATCTTAAATGGTAGCTGAAATACAGATACTATTCATTTTCAAGCTTGTAAATGCTATACTTGCCTACACAACACTTCTCAGGAGATTTTTTCCGCTCGCGTTGTCTACCCAGCAACATAACCAACACTGGAAAGAAGTACCCTGATAGATGGGCAAAACCCACAACATGGCCCAGATGGACACGTCACTTTTCTTCACCCAGAGCAGGACATGCCTGCCCCTTCTGCTGAAGGTGATGGGCAGCAATCAGGGCCAAGCTCCATCATCTGGAGTCCTTACTAATGCACAAGATATAAAAAGTTACCAAAGCTAATCCCATTCTTCTTTTCCTTGTGCTGTTGGTGTGGCTGCCAATGGCTATTGGATGCTGTATCACACCAGAATCTCTAGGCACAATCAGTCTGGGTACAGGACAGCACTATCAAATGCTTCAGTACAGACCTTTGGATCTTCAATAAGTAAACCCACATCAGCAGAGATTAAAGCTATGCTTTCTGTGCAAGACAGGGAAACACTTCCAACATTTGCAGAGATTTATTTACAAATATACATTTTAGCACTTTGATGGGCTGGAATATTTTGCCTCTGTTAAGTATTTAATTTCATGGGATTGATCCAGTATAAATCAAATAAAAAGTACATTAAACAGAAGGTTTTTTCTGCTGATACATAGAAAAATCTGGGATCTCTCCTATTCGCAGTTCATTGTCATGGTCATATGCTCTTTTATTCTTTTAGCTGCAATTCTCACTTGAAGTGCTGAGCTCCCTTGTGCTATACTCAACCACTCCAAAAATAATTCTATCAGAAAACAAACACATATATTTTACATGGGAGAAAAAAATTAAGAAAAAGTTGAAATATACAAAATCTCATCGGAGTCTAAAAAGCAGTCTGATAATTAACTAAACCTGATTTAAAAGATTTGTTTTCATATCCTTTCACATACAGCTTCAGTTATGACATTATTAAAAAAACCCAACAATTAGTAATAATAAAAAATCTTCTTTGTCTTGAAAATATTTTGGGAGTATGGTGAGCTCTAATGGCTGGTTTCTCACCTCAAAACATTTCAGATTATATTTACAGTGCAGTCAGCCACATGTAACACAGAAATAATTTTCTCTCGCAGCCAGTCATCGAAGCAGTTGAAGCTTTGGCGATACGTGTAAACAATTTTTTCATCCATTTTTCTTTCCTGCCATGCTACTTTCCATGTTCATGTTAGTCTATGATTTTGAGGAATTATTTTCCTCTTTTTTATGTTATAAAGAGACCAAAACAAATAGAAACCTTGATGTCCTCGAAGCTTCAGAGCTTTGTAACTGCAATCAGTTACAGAGCTAAGACATCTCTCATAAGACTTAAAGAGAAGGAACAATAATAAATAAAAAAAAAAAAAGACAAAATAACTTTCTTTTGATAGTGCTCCATTATAATGTGACATGGAGTTACTACCAGCATTAATTGAATTCTAAGCGAGCTATCTAATATCAATTCCAATGTAAAAAAAAAAAAAAACACAACTTAAGTAGTGACCTATAAGTGTACAGTTAAACAAAAAAACCTAAAAATCCCTGTAATAAGCACAATAAGAAACTCAAGAGAAAATAAAACTCAATAAGAAACTTAAACCTTAAACATTACTTCCTTATGTTAATAATTACCTTGTAAACTTGAAGATGTCAAGTTTCTGTACTTTTTCCCTCCAATACAAACACCAGAAAAGCAGCCTCCTTACCCAGAAACTCAGAGACATACACAGCTAATATTATTAAGCCTTGACACTTATCCCAAAGTAGAGAAGTTAGAGGTTTATGAGTAGCGGAATGAGATTGATTTTTCCCAGCTGCAGATCTAAACAATCATTGGGAGTGTGACTCTGATTTTCCCCAGCTGAGTGAGAATCAAGCCAAAATCTGGCATCACCAAACAATGAATTCCAGCTTTTAACCAATATAATGTAACAATTGTTTCTGGTAGAACAAATGTTGATTTTATTTGTTTCCTGAAGATGAGGAAAAATAATAATTAACTGAGGTGTATGATGGAATTTAGGCTTCTGATACAAGTTATTCAACTTTTCTGGATATGTGAGTTGTAACCACCCTTTTCTCCCTCCCCTTTCACCATGTGTACGTTTTTTACCTTTAATTGTGTTTCTCTTCAGAGCTTTCTTCTAACTTTCTGCTTGCCTTTCCCAGGGTTGCCAAAGGATGTGGATTCTTTGGGGAAATTTTCAACAGGTTTCCCCAAGTGTGTTGTGTTTTAATCTCTGCCATTCTCTAGCTGCTCACAACACAAGTTCAAGTCAGTAAAGCAAAATAAAATGAAATAAAAAGGTCTGAGCGCTGTGGTTGCCCTTGTAACATGATTTCCTCTGAAAGCAATGCTCCACTTGCCACCAAGCCAAAAGCTTTTAACCTTTCTTACAGGAGAGATATACCTAAATTAGAACAGATTTTCAGAAAAAAAATTGTTCTTTAAGCTATTTCAGCATACAATATAAGCTCAAATCCATGGTAAGTACTCAAAATAACAATAAATGTTCCCCTTTCAGGTTTAATTTTGAGACTCTGAGAACATTTTCCTTTTCAGAGCTATCACCAAATACAAGTTTATGGGAAGCAGCAGTCTCTAGCCCAATATTAAGAGCTAAATCCTCACCTGCTAAAACTCAATATGCTTTCCTTTTTCACTGGAGAAATGCTGATTTACACAGGTGAGAACCCAGGTTTAAGTGTTTTATTCTACCAGCAGATCGAGAGAAAGTGAGTTGTTTTGCTGAGACTTCATCTACAGTGAGGCAATGGTTATCAAAGCAAGGCAGGTGTTGGGATTATTCACTTTGCAAGACAAATATTGCACACATGTAGTTGTAATTCAGTATAGAAATGTTCTGTCAAGATTCAACTCTGAAATTAAAAAGCACAATTACTCTTTTTTTTTTCATTGCAATAGGCAAACATGACATAATAAGAAATAAGAGCAATGCATTCTTCAGATTGCAAGCAGTCTGCCTGTGGATTGCAAGCAAATAGAAGAAACAGAGTCACACTTTTGTATGAAAATAAAGTTAATTCTAAACTAATAGATCGAGAGAACAAGACATACTACAGGTGTTGTGCCACAGATGTCGCTTTCACAAAAGTTCATCAGCAAAAGAGCACGATAGAAGGGAGATATAGGCACTCGATTTCCATTTCATGTACAACCACCTTTGTAATGTAAACATCCTGGAAGAGCTGGAATATTTGGGATAACATATTATTCCCTTCAGGGAAAGTTCTATTTGAAAATTAAGTGCACCGTTTGCCCTTTGAAATTTTTTTAGTAATTTCTGAAGTTTCATCTGCTTCAATTTGCCAGATATTAAAAGTGAAGGATCTAATCTGCAGATAGTGTAAATAAGCACAGCTCTGTGAGAGCTTTGAGCTTATGCTCACTTACATCACACAGAAATTATATTTCCTACTTCTTCTGTAACTGCCCATGAACATATATATAAACATGAGTATGGGGTGAATACATATTATATAGAAAGAATGCTTTGATCTGTCAGAATGAAGATATAAATGTAAAACAGGACATAGAATTTGAAAAACATACTTTTTGCATTTACTTTGGGAACTGAAAGTTATGGGGAAAGAAACATTGTGGTCAAGGAGAACCTGATAATTTGCTCAAATAATCTAAAAACAAATCACCATCACATGAAAGATTTAATAGCTTCCTGTCACAGTTGACAGGCTAATGCTATGACTTGCTAAATTTTATATAAACAAATAATTACTAGAGAGTGACAGATCCTTGTGAATTCACACTTTAACAGTACAGACCCTGGTGGAGTAAACACTCAAGTTGGTTACTTTGAAGCAACTGAATAGTCTCAGGGACCTTGGTGAGCTCACTCACTCGTTTAAAATTAGCCATACATTTAATTTGAGATGTGCATTTTTACTCTATCATTCATCAGCAAAGCAGCTGAACCTGGGCATAAAGCATTGTTTTTCTATAGAGTATACACACATCCTTAAATATTGTTTCTGAAAGAGGACTATTTGTTTTGATCCTTCAAGATCCTGATTATCTTAGATGTAAACCTGCAGAGCATTCAAACAGACAAGTCATATTCTGTGCATAAGAACCAGTGAGATCCAAAACTGTTTATAAGTTAAACCACACTTTCAAACATTACAGCAGGTGGCAAGACTAAGCCAGGAGGAGAACATTGAACACAGAGAATGTTAAAGTTAATCCCCAAATATGGTATTCACAATTCATTCCACAAATGCAGTTCAGTTTGAATTATTCAGTACAATGGTTTAGACTATAATAAGAAAAATATCTAATATCTTTTGTGAAAGCAATGATACTTCAGTAAAGGAGGGTTTCAGTCCCTCACTCTGAGCTTTGCTGCACAAATAAATAACATGCTTTGTAGGAAAATGACAAGGGAGCAGCTCAGACAACCTCTGACAAGCTTATTTGCTACAACACTGGTGCAGAGCCAATTGCAGCAGCTACACTGCCATGTGACAGCAGCTCACCATGGCACTTCACCATCCAGAGGAGAGGAGGTGATTGCCTCATGCTGCCAAGGTGGCCAAGTGAACTGCTTACCCATCCAGGCTCTGGAGGATGCTCAGAAGGAGGGGCAATGGCCTCCTTGCTCTGGTACAGATGGGAAGGGATTACTCACTCCAAACAAGCCCTGACTTGCAGATGGCACCCTTGTGCACAAGCACCTCCTTGCACCTCTTCTGGAGCATGTTTCTCTGCAGCTGCTAAAACCTTAAATTCATAATGAAATGAGAATTTTTGTTGCACATTTTCTCCTAAGCATCTTTACAGACACCTAGGTGTGCATAGTCTTCTTGAGCAGCTATTCCTACCATAACTAACTAGTGTATGCATGGAAGGTGTCTTCAGAGGAAGAAATGTCTATTTTTAAATGTGGCCATAGATTTCTTAGGATAAACAAAAAAAACACAAGCTTGTGTGGGTCAGGTCTCTAAATAGGATAAATCCAGTCAGCTGACTAGAGTATTATTCATTTTTAATTAGTTTGAAGCAAATAGTGCAATTTGTGCCAAGCTGCAAAATCACACTGTCTTCATGAGGAACCAGCCTGACAACAGAGACAAATTAATCCCTGCATGAATACTCCTTCTGTAAGCTCACCATCAATATTCCTCATTTAAAAAACAGTATGCTGAGTATGCTCTTCCATTAGACTGTTTTTTGTATCACAGTTTGACTTTTCTTCCTTACCACTTAAACTAGAAATGTAACAATCCAGGGACTTTTACCACCGCATAAATATACCTGTTGCATAGTTATGCAAATCAAATCAAATAAAATCAAATTAAGAGCAGTCAATGGAATGTTATTTGCCAAAAAACTAACCCAGCTTGTCTGCTGGCTTCCTTGGGATGTAATTGCATTTTTACCTCTGTTCAAATATAATTTTTCATGTTAATGTAGGCAGTGACTTTGCTGCACTGAGACCTACAGCCCTTTCAAAATATCAGTGTTCTGAAGAAGTGAAGAAATCCAGATGCAAAGGGAAATTACAACCTAGCTATATAGATACATCCCAGGGAAGGCTAGGTTCAGTTATCTTAGACCTTCAACTACTATTTGGGAGGGAAAAAATGTGATTTTCAGCTGTTTAGATTTTTTTTTTTGTCATATGAAATTGCACTGGTAATATTTGCAGAACAAAGCATATTTGCTATATGTGTTGCTCTATCTCTGTCTCACAGACCAAAAAAAAGAGGCATTTTAACAGCCACTCCTACCAAGATTATAGATGTGGACATTAGAATGTTTCTCTTCACAAAAATCAATGGGAAAAAAAGGCAGAGCTGTGTTATAGTCATGAGCTTAGCCTTGTCATTTAGAGATATGACTTCAACAGAGATCATTGCATCCATTATGCACACTCCTTGAAATCTTAAAGAAAGAGATGGCACCAAAGGGCACAGTCACTGCCACATCACTGTCTCCTGCCCCTTAAAGCTCTTTGTTATCCCACTCATTTCAGCCATTGGTTCCTCCCCATGTTCAGCCGATGTACACAAGACACAAAAACAAGCTGATCGGTTTTTCTTAGAAGCTTTCTTCTTAACCTAAAGCATGTTGTTTAACAAAGCATTTATATATAATATATGTCATATAGATACTAAATATATAATATATATTATATATTTGTAACAAAACACAGAAGGTTAAATAAAAAGAGCCACACAGCGCAGTAGACATGTGGAAACAAAATTCAGTAATCCTGTGCTTAAACTTAGAAATTCTGTGGAAGTTTAAATCCTGGTTAGAAGGAAAAAGTTCTCTTTTTGTTTATGTTTGTTTGTTGGATTTTACTTATAATTCACTTTAAAGACATTTGTTACTGCAATGCTTAATACCAGCTGTTAAATTCTCTGAGTGAATTGCCATCTTGACTATAAAAGAAGGTTCTAGGGAAAGGAGAGATCTGAATGTGATGAACTCTTCTAGCAAGAAATGAACAAAATTTTTTTTCTCTTATTAAAAAAAGAAAAAAAATCAGTAAGAGAATATGTGTTGAAATCCACAGGAAAAATAATACGGCCCTCAGTCCCAGTAACTGGTCTTCTTTGGCACTTGAGAACGATCACAAGTAGTTTGCCTTTTTATTCATATAGAACAAAATTTACAAAGTCATTCATACATTTTTGTTTGGTTTTTTTTTGTTTTGTTTTTTACTGACTTCGAAAATTGGGAATATTCAAAATACACTTTTACCCCACTTCATTCTTTCATTATTTACAGGTATATACAAGAAAAACATTAGAGTTTGTTTTGTGGTTTTTTTTTGTTTCTTTTAAATTTTGTATTAAAAAGCTCTGCTGGTTGTTTTACTGTTTGTTTTCATCATATGGATGTTCCATGCGAGGGCTCCATTGCTTCTGGAATGACTCCCCCCGGCACAGACTGAAATGACATTGGGATCGGGGTTTTCACGGGACTCTGACGAAATAGTCCTCCATTTGGCGACCTGTGTTTACACTGTATGGAGGGCATGGTTGCTGAGCTGCTTAGGGGCAGCGGCAGGTTGCTGCCAGAGGCAGCTGTGAGTGTCCTGCTGGCACCATGAGTTGTCTGTTCTGGTAAAAAGGTGGTGACAGAAAGTTGTGTGTTCTGGTATTCGCGTACCGGCTCCAGGGTCTGAGCTGGCTGCATGCCACCAATCTCCAAGGCTGAGATTTCAATGGACGCTGGAGAGATTTGCTTGTGGGCTATGTCTTCATCAATTAAACTGTTCATGCGTCTATGGACCTGCTCCAGGTTCACCTCTTTGTCCTAGTGAGGAAGAAATCAGAACAATCAGTCCAAACATAACCTTCAATCCCATCTGGCCCCCCCTCCACTTTCTCTGTGTGACAGAAGTTGCTGTTCACACATTACATCGCTTTGATTTCATCTGTGCCTATGTAAAACCTCAAAGTCTGCCCAAAGTCTTCATCTGAGAAACACATCCTGAAGAAAGCACCAGCTCAACCTCATCCTGCAAAAGCGCCTGATGTTATCAATCCCATCCTCCTTGGAGGTAAACTTATCCCTCTGGTTCAGCAAGTAGGAGTTGGCACAAGGGACCAGCACATTCCACAAGCTCTTAGCTCACCTTGAATAAGCCCAGAAAAAAAGTACATGGTAGGCAAACAAGGAATTGGGACTCCAAATTCCAGCTCTCAGCTCGATACCATGTAAATACAAGACAGCTCACTACTGTCTCATCTGGCTGCAGTGCACTTTCTAAGGAGCATGTTAGCAAAACACCATGCACAGCGTAGCTACCTCCAAGATACCTGTTCCACATGTTAGGATTTGTGATGGTGAAGATTTCCCTTCTCAGGAGGGAACCCTGGGTCACCCTTGTAGCAGACTACAGATCTACTGGTATAGGACTAAGAGAGACCTGCTCTGAGAGCTTTGGGGAGGGATACACTCATTTGTGTTTTGAACAGTTGTGTGACCAACTATAAGCTGTCTGTCATCTTGACAAAGTCATCTAGTAAAAGTCCGTCTGTGGTCAGAGCTAGGAAAAGCAATCCTGGTCTTTAAAAAATGCATCATCATCATCTTCTGAAAATTCATGGCCTGAGGCTGTCAGAGCAGTCTCTTCAGAGGACTTTTGGGACCACTTACTCAACAAGATTTAGCTTCCATGAGGAAATATGGAAGAAGTTGTCTTTAAAACCTGATGCTGCAAAGACCTATAATGGACTGTTTATCACCTCAGTGCAGCATTCAAGTTGCTCAGATTGGAAATCAACAAAGCTGGCAGGGTAAAGCCAACCACCTGGGATGCCATATGACTGAATTTTAATAGCGAGCATTGTATTGCCAATAAAAAGATATTATATTATACAATTTTCCTATATCTCATAAAGCACAATGACGATCTGCACTTGTAGTTATTTGATGCAAGTGTTAACGTACAGCAGGCTAGCAGCAAAGCATCTGTAAAAGTCCAACAATCCTGGAACTGAAGATATTCCCTAGTCTGACACAAATTTGTAAATAAACTCAGCAGACAGCAAGATTCCAGGTTAAGAAGTACGTCTACCTGAAATTTTTGTATTCCAGTAATCCCTCATTGCCTAGCATTCAACATTCACTTAAACAACACACACACCATCAGTCTTACAAATCCTCTGATTCATGCCAAAAACTAGACTCTAGGAACAGAGAAGTACAAGGTTCCACTGCTACTCACTCCTCATGATCTTTTGCCATTCAGGAGGAGCACAGAGAATGACAATATTATTCCACGGATATCTACCGCAATGCAACTTTGCTTTCACCTGTAAAGTGACAAGTCAACTCCAAAGCCTTTGATTCTAGTCAATGTCAGCTACAGATTTGATTCTAACCTTGTGATTTAACATCACTTCCACGTCATTAAAAAATCATTGTATTTGCAGCATGAGTTTGAAAATGAATTAGTGTTACCTAATGATGAACCCAAACTTCTGTGCTTAGCTTTGGCTAAATTCATATTGATTTTAATCAAAGTACAATTGTTCAAGATTGAGCTGCACATTTCATCTCCCTTGCTAATCAGTAGAAAATTAATTCCTATTTCATTTGCACCACAAATTCACCAAAATACCAATGAAATTCACACAAAGCTGTTGCCTTCCTCACTAAATAAACAAACTGTATTTAAAAAAAAAAAAAAAAACAACAAAAAACAAACGCCTTTTTCAGCTAAATCGTATAATCAGGTAGTTTTGAGTTAGATAAACTAAATGACCAACACATTAAGAATGAACTTTTAGGGCAGAAAAGGATCACATAATACTTGATCAGGTAACCTCTGCAGCTGTCCTGAGTATTTCTTGTGAACAGTGATACCTGACCTGTCAGTAAGTCAGACCAAGAAGCCAACAATACAGAGATTCTTTCAAAACTCTGTAACTGGGTAAATTAAGGGTTTGTGATACAATAGCCAGAGGATTACATGGATTTAACTAATAAATGTATTTATTTATGGCTATTTCTTGAAGTAAAATTGTGGACTGGGTGCAAGTGTGAGAAGTCTTCTTATATTATCCCCTGTTGAGAGTAGAAGCTCAACCTCTATGGGTAGGTTTCTTTTACACAGATGTCCTGGATGTATTGTGCTATCTTTTCCTCAGCTGCCTGCTGATGAAAACTTGCTATAAAGTTTCGGCTTATCCACAAACTTCAGCTACCACCACAAAAGATGATATCTGTGTCTAAGAATGCCTACTCCCTGAAGCCTATTATATAAGTGTTTCTTTAGGAACCAGATACTAATTATTGTCTCAAAAATGCTACTAGCTTTGATTTAGACTCCTAGCTTGGCATTTTAGTTATCTGGAACTCATATTCTTGCTGAGCTCCTACTACAAAATAAGAAAAAAGAAGAGAAATCCAGTTAGAATTGAGCAAATACTAGAACAAACGTTCCTAATTAAGAATGTTTCTGATTCATTTGTATTTATCAGAGCTTTTGCCAAATACTAATGCCTTCTTCAGATTATTTCAAGTGAAAATATACACTGACGTTTTATTTGTATTTCTATTTTTTTGACTGCAAGCACATCCTCAATGTGTTGCATCCTGCCTTGCCATGGGAACAAATGTCATGTGACTGGGATTACTAGCCAAGCCATAGAGAAAGGTACAGTTTCAGTGTTTGAAACATGCAGTCATTAACTGTTTGCAGAGGAAAAATACATTTCTGAATTAGGTGTTCCCTTTGTTCAGAATGTCTGGGTACCAAAGGTCATAAAATTCAAAGGATGAATTAATCCTTGTTGTATATTTAGCTGGGATGCTCTTAAGAGACATCTCCTGGTTTACATCAGAGGGGTTATGAAGGACCATGCCCTTTGGGATGTTTCACTCTGTGGCATACCAGGATTACTCTCTTCTACTACACACAGTCCAGTCCTGGAACTGCCTTCCTCAGAAAATTATGGATTTGCAATTGTTTGTTTTTCACAATATAAAATGATTATATAAACTTCTGTTTCACTGTGCTAAAGTTTTCATCATCAAGAAAAAAAACCCCAAACTATAATTCTTGCACACAGACATCACATTTTACCTACCATAGAATACTTTGTGAAGTAAGTAGAGAAGTAAATGCTTAGAATTTTTTTTAAGAGGTAAGAGTGGGGAGTTCATTTGCCTACTTCTAACTCTTTCTTTCACATTTAGGACAAATTCCTGGCAAATTTGAAAGCTTGAAAGAGTCTAGAAGTTCACATTCTTTCTTTCTTTTTGTTGGTAAAATGTTTATAAAGGTTAAGGAAAACAACTCTGTCTCAGAGGAATAATAAAAACACACTTCTAAAGGTTCTTCTTTTCTTTGTCTTATTGGATGAAGTAAATGTCAAGCATTGTATGAAACTATCCTAATGCCGAATGAATGATCTCTCAAATGCTTTAAAAGAAAACCTAAGATAAAAAAATATAAATCCTCAAAAAGATGTTTGTCATTACAGACTAGAAGACTGACTTGAATCCCAAGATTTCCAGAACTGAAGGTTTTGTTTTATTTGAAAAGCCAGACTCAGAATTTTTAAAATTCTGCAAGCCTCTTTTCCTTTATAGTCCTGGAAAATTCATTAACAAAGCATATGTTATTGAAAAGTAGCAAAGTAAACACTAGAAATGGTTAAGTGGTAATAAACCCAGAAAAAATAAGTCCTAAAAGTCATGATATTTTGCTCTTTTGTCAGCTCAGTGTTCTGCTTTATTTGTAGCTCTGTAGTTCTCATTAAATATGAACCATTTGTTGCATAGGTAGGTTGATTTTTTTATTATTATTTCCTGAGGCTTTGTCACTTTAATTGTGAAATGGTAATGTATACTTGCAGAAGAGTTTCAAGCTTACTAACAAGCTTACTTACTGTAACTGTTCTCTATTTTTTTTTATTTCTCTATGACAAAATTAATGAATTAAAATTAGTAAATTACTATAAATTAATACGTTGAGGCGTGGAGCTAGGGAATGGCAGAGACACGAGACCTGGCAGCTGGTGCACAAGTTTTCTAGGACAGAGACTTCCCTTACCTAAAGGAGAGTCCCTCAGGGGAATCCGTACTGCTTCTCTTCACAAAAGTTTCTGGCTTTAGCTCCACTTAGCTCCAGTTAATTCTCTTCAAGAGCTAAATGTCTGAGCTCCAAACTTAATACTTAATTCTCTGTGACAGCCAGATTACTAAAAGTTTCTTCTCTCTTTTTCATACTTCATATGGGAAACTTAGTTAATATTATAAATATGTGACATTTCAGACATCTCATGCAAATTCAAAGTCACTTCATTTATAGCTACATTGGATAAATATATATACTTGTGTTTCCAGAAGGAGATCAAATATTTTTCCTTTGTGACCTTCATAATTCTGTTTTCAATATTAACATTGTACTCCAAGCAAATCAGTTGAAGAAATCGATCAATGAAGAGAAGAAAAAAATATCACATGTAAGGAAAATGAATTATAAACAAAGGCTTATCCTCCTCAAGCTTAAGGAAAACAGCTTCTGGTTAGGAAATTATCTGATTCATAAGTACCAATTTAAATGGCATTCTTCTCCCAACAAGTTTGAATTCTGGGAGTGTGAATGAAGGGCATGTTTCTGATACATCCCAAGCACTTGATCATGAACGACAGGTTCAACATCCTAAGAATGGCAGCAAAAGCACACTGTGGTGACTGTTAGTATGGATTTGAAGGGCTGATTTCCAAAATTATCTGGGAAAGACTAACCCTGCACAACTGCACCTGCAAGAAACTACAACTCCCTTTCAGGACTAACTAAGTCCGGCCTTACCATGGGGAGAGAAATTATGGCATGATATAAATGCAGACAGGACAATTTACAGAGTGATCAATATTATTTTCTAGCTTATTTTCTGTGACTGTTGACAGCAGACTCTAATAAAAGAGTCTACTCCTTTATTAGAAGTAAAAGTGGGAAGTAAGATTGAAAGAATATGAAACTACTTGTGAGGTTTGGCGTCAGTTATCATTTTCAAATTTGAGAGACATCTCACTGAGTGTTGGAAAGGAGCCACTCATTGATAGTTTCAATAAATTACTTCTACCATTCTGAACACAATTAATTCAAATGTAGTACTCTTGAGTTGCCAGGCTTGCAACAGTTTGTACTTTCCAAAGGGGAGATTTTTGAGAAAAAAATGATTTTTATTAAAGACAAGAATGGGCCATCTTATTCTTGCTCATGATTTCTCTGATCTTATCACAAAGTTCAAGAGAAGTCACTTGAAGAGACAAAAATGTTACAAGCTGACAAAGCAGTCTCAGTAAGATCAAAATGGGAGATGTGCTCAAAAGGGAAGGCTGATTATCTGCAAGAATTTACTGCTAAAACTATGCCAAAACTGTGATAACTTGCATCTTCATCTCACATATGTAAATTAAACCACAGTAGATGAGAGAAGGACTAGTGATCCTGACCCTAAACATCAAAAATTCAGAAATGTAGCCAATATAGGCAGAGAGGCACATACACTGAGGGACTATCATGAATCCAAGGCTGATAACTGTGCCAAATGTTAAAAGCCTGTTATTGCAGTTCTTAATAAACCTAAGGAGACAAGGAGGGGGAAAAAGCTTTTAAAGTAATATAGTCCTTATCATCAAATGAGGTGTATTTCTGTTTTGTTTGTTTGTTTCTAGCCTGGGTGACAATATGAAGGATTATCTTTTGGTGAGAGGATAAAATCAAGAGAAAAATGTTAATGTTACTTTATATTCTGTGAAAAAAAAAAACTGATAAGGCAATTTTGTGATTAGGACTGGGGTTTTAAATTTGCCAGCCTCAGACAGACATTTTCTTTTCTAACTCTGATCAGGTTACATGCCAGTTTCTATATCATCCATATAAAGTACTTCTTAACCCATACTTATGTTCAAAAAACACCCGTCATGAGACAGAGATGATGGAAGACAAACATGTACCCAGCTAGACAGAAAGGAAGTCACTGAGGCACTTCCATGAACAGACAGACATACTATGTAACTGAAAAAACAAACAAACAAACAAACCAGAGAAATAAAACTGAAGCAGCAAAGTTTCCGTATTCAGGTACCCATAGGTTATTCTGTTCTTAGCTCAGCATCAAAATCCACAGCTCCACCCAGCCACCAGCTTCTGTCCCTGGGGTTTCAGACATCATGGACTCAAACATTTAGCTTTTTAAGAAGAAATGAACAAGCAGCAGCTCTGCATAGATACATTTGTTTAAGATTATTTTGAAGTTCTATATTCACCCAGGGTCATTATCATTACTTTCAGCTGCAGCTACTGCATATGTAAAGCTGTCATTTTAATATATTCCAGGAGCCTCTGACAGAGTGGCAAAACCAGACATAACTGGCTTCCTTGAGAAGAAAAAGCAGCAATGATATATGTAATAGATGTGCTTCAAAACAATGACAACACAGTATGGTGTTATATTAATACAAATAACCTCTTTTTAATACAACCTAGTTTGTCACACTCATTATTCTAGAAACCCACAGTCGACAACTCAGTGAAATGCAGACAGACATGTAAACAGATGCAGCGATGATGTATGTTTGCTGTCACTAATTTAACACAGGCAACTGACCTAGTCAAATAGCACTTAATGTTACATAAATTTTGCTGAGTGGTCTCTGAGTGTCCTCTGCTAGATGCTGGGTTGAGTGTTAACAGTATCTTATTAGAAATAAGCACAGAAGCACCTCAAGGGCCTACTTGAAAAACTGGTTTTATAAATAGGCCCAACTCTGCAATCAAGCCCCGGCTCTTAAAAGTGGCAACTATACCATGTATTTTAAATCAGCAATTAACTAAGGTCTCATCCATAAAACAGCTGCTAGAAAAATACATTGAGACTGATATAAGCTGAGGTCCAGCAAACTGTCTCAGTCAAAAGAATAAAAGTGTTTTGCAATATATCACTTTCATTCAATGTGTAATCATCTTCAAATAAATAAAACTTCATTAAAAATTATGTATAAGAGGCCACCTTATTCACTAGAAGATACTCTCCTTCACCAGAGAGCAGAAATTCCTTTATGAAGAAACAGTACTATTCTTTTCGCAAGTAAACCTAGAAAAAAGTGAGAAGTAACAGAATTCTACAAATATGATATTAATGTGATAGAATAGTGTTTCAAATACATTGCCAAATTTATTCCCACCTACTCATAGCCAGAAAACATCTGTAATCTGTGAAAGTAATGACTATTACCAAAAACCTAGAGACCAATCAGGTAACAGTGACTTGCTACAGATTTGCTACAAGAAGCAAGGAGCTTTACAAAGAAGCTCTCCTCTTCCTCTGCTCACATTGGCCCCTTTGCCCATGTTGGATTTACCCAACCTGAAATCACATCCAGCCAAAGATCTAATTCTTAAGATGTCTTTAACTGAACCATGCTTTGCACCTGTAAGCCTTATTCATTGGACAGTATGCTCCCCATCAGGCCACTGAAACTGATGATGCACACCAATTTAAACCAGCTAAAAAGCTCTATCTTTTTTTTTTTGCTTTAACTGCATCCACATGCTATGGAATTGTGTGAATAAATAGGCAGGACACTGTACAAAAAGGGACAAGCACCACACTTTAGGTGACAGCAGGTAGTCCCACAGTCTCTTGCAGTGATCTGCTCCCACGTTCATCACAACCCATCAACTAAGTGCAATTATAGAGAAACACTGGCTAGTCCTCACAGCCAACAGTGGACTCAAAACCCCAACTTAAGAGGCTGTAATAGCATCCTTATTTGTTACTCAACGTGAAAGGGAACATTCAGCCTCATGCTGAGGTATTCAAGCTTTAAAATCCTTACCGACCTTGGTTCACAAGCGTTAGAAGCTGGTAACTCAACTACAAAGAAAATGAATGATTGGTTCACATTATACAGATGTTTCCACAGCTTTCATGAGGTTAAAAATAAACAGGACAGTAAGAGAATGCAAAGAAACAATTTTCAACACAAGCAGCAAAATGCAGTACTGAATGAGTGCTGGTTGATGAGCATGCCAATGTCTCTGCAAAGGAATTCTTTTAGGAGAAGGGAGAACTTGCATTCGGAGAAACTTGTACTGTGCACACACTGCATATATTGTAGTTACAGGCATTTCCAACAACACAAAGTTCGGGTTCAAGGGGAATTCCAGGGAGAGGTAAAGATGAGGAGAAAGCCAGCAAGGATTCATCAGTGCAGGCACTTTCAAAACCAAATCAATTCTCTGTACGTTTATTGTAAATTCTCACCATGCTTCTGAGGCTCAATCTCACATCATTGGCCATCTCCAGATAGAAAGATAAAGAAAGATGTGGGGAGAAAAAAAAAGGATCAAGACAGAGAAGCTAATACTGTAATTAATATTTCACTCTTTCCAGTAAACATATACTCATTAGTTCTTATGCTTCTGGTTTGAATAGCAAATTCTAGTCACTGCAACCAAAGAGGATGCTCATGAAAAACATGTTGTTTCCAGAATTCAGCTACATTTAACCTGTGAGGTAAAAGATTATTCTTTTGTGAAGGAAAGATTAAATTCACATAGGTTCTGTTCCAAAATTCAGTAAAAATTAATGGATTCTTTACATTGATTTATACAGATTTTAAATCTTAAATTATCATATCATCCATAAGTGATATAATTTTTCACTCTACTGAGCTCAAAGCAAAGCAATGTTACCCTTTAACAGTCTGATTTACTCTACTGGAGTATCAGGCGTAACAGATTATCATCATCCTTCTTCACTATTCCAGCCTAGTCAAATCTCAAAAGTTCCCACTTTTCCTATTATGCCAGGAGTACAAGAGAGATTTGGCACAGGAGACATGAGGAGTTGCTTCTACAACCTGTTTGGTACCCAAGGATAGTTGTCTTGCAAAGGTGAAAGCCTTACAAAACCCTTACTGCTGACCATTAGCCACAAATGTTTTAATTAAAACTTGAATTTTGAAAAGATTTCTGCACTAGTTGTCTGAAAAAAAAAAAAGTTCTTGTTATGTTGAGTAAATCCATGTAGGTAGTTTCTATATATGTGCTTATTAAATATGGATGTGAACTTATAGAAAAATCATAACCAAACCATCAAGTTCTGAGGTTTTTAAAATACATTTTTTTCCACAGTATTAGTATTGTGATTTCTTACTACTTTACCACCATTAAGCAGAGGTTGTTTGGGTATTACAAAATAATTTCAAATCAATGGCCAAATAAATTGATAAATTGCTCATTAACATTCTTGTACAGTAAGTTCAATCTTCAGCAAGTCACTTCCATGTACATGTAACTTCTAGTTTATGCTTTATTCATGTTGGTTTCAAAGCAACTCAAGTTTGATCCTACACCACTAAAATGTGTGAGAGTGTTTTGGTGATCTGGGTCAAATCAGGATCAAACTTTTATTTAATTTTCTGTGCACATTTAAATGCTTAGTTAATCAAGGCCTAAGGCATTTTACAAATCACAAAAACGTAGGAAAAAAAAATTGAGAAAAGAGTCACATTTTATGTTTTTTTATTTTAAACTTTTACTGATTCTGTTATAATTGAACATTCAAACCCCCCTCAAAAAAGTCAGCTTTAAAATACCACTGGAGGTTGAGATAAAATATATAAACATTAGCTCTGTAAACATTGTGTGAAGAATCTAAAAGAATCTGACACATTAAAACTCCAATTCAGTAAAATATATCAGCTCATGCTAAGCACATGAGTAGCCACAGAAGTTCTCTGGGACAGATGATCTAATGCAACTTAAGCAAATACTTAAATTCATTACCAAACTGGATACTTTAAACAGGTTGTTTCTTTCTGGCTTCCCTGCATGGCAACATTCATTTTTTAAGCTTATTTCTCTTTAATATTCTCCCCTCCCACTAAGGCTCATGCTGAGTAAATCCAGGTTATATCCTTAAGAATCCAATTAGCAGGGTTTGCTTATATGACTCAAAAAAAAATGAAACCAAACACAAAAATCCCTTCCTTGGAGCTAGGGAAATATACTGGGAAAAAAATATGAATGCTTCAACACAGCTTTGGGTAGCAGAAGCCTGCACCCCGTGTCATTAATCATGGGGATGACATGTCACTTTAAAATCCATTGCAGCCTTGACCTAAATCTATGGTGATCAATAGCAACAGTTGACTGATTTCATTGGATTCTGGAGAAGCACTGTGCCTGTGATCAGATATTACAGGATATCTGCTTCACTGCTAGAGATCTCTAAGGAGAAAATCTTATTTCTTCACTCATATAAAAAGCCGAATACACTGAGTTAGTTAAGATGCCCTTCCAGCCATTACCAGTTTCTGTACAAGGCAATTTATATCCTTCTTTCCCCCTTTAACTGATTCTTCCAGCTTCTACTTCATCATCAAACAATATTAAACTTTGCATTCTGGGATGACTGATTCTTAACACTGTTTTGCTGGTTTAAAAATGCTAGTTAAATGAAGTTTCTCAGCTTATTATATTCAAAGCCAGTTTGAAACTGAATTTCTAGATGGCATTAAAATGCATTATTTTGCAAGTGTTTACATGATTTATTTTCCCCAAAAAAACTTTATTTAATTCTTATAAAAGAATACAATACAGTGGTACAAACAAATGATCATTTATATGCAACTGAGCAAAAAATGTACAAAGGTTTCAGACACGTCATAAAAATACAGAAAAAAATAATTAAAAATAAAAACAAGATAAAATATAGAGGACATGCAATGAAGGGAAAAATAACAGTTTGATGATCTCATGTTTCCTTTCACTCTCAAAAGGAACCATTCCCAGGGGAAATCAAATTGTCAGATAAAAAGATAACACCACAAAGGAGACAAGGTAAATGAAGTGACAAAGAAAAAGACAAGGAAATGAAAATAATGGTGAAAGCATAAGACTCATTTAATAATCAAAAACAACACTGTTGACACCATGTTGAAGGTATGTAAGCCTCAATTGCCATGGAATAATATCTGGTTGGAGAATTGAAGTGAGATGAATATGGTGCAAACCACAATTCTTATCAATGACAAATTTCAATCCATTGCAGGACTCTTATCTGCTAGCTCACATTTCCATTTCTAAGGTACACTGGGTTTCACAGTTTTCTAACACCAGAGGAGAATCCTAGTAGTTAACTTTCATGACAGCTAAAGCTGGAAATATTTATTTTTGAGGTAGGCTAAAATTTGCATATTATTGAACAAAGAAATAGGGGAACTTAAGGCAAATCATACAAGGCTGTCCTGGCCAGAGATACCAGGGTTTTTTTCTTTCATCCTGCATACTGCCAAGATATTTGTGATAATATTTAGAGTGATTTTGCTACCTCCCACTATCCTGTAGAGCTAGGAAGTATTGTAGAGTTTAGATGCAATAGCATTTAAAACATTATCAAGCTGGGAGTAGCAGGAAACAGGAATGATGAGAAGCTGTTACTAGTACAGAAGTCTGTTCCCACTCTGAACAGTATCTGGATTTCTGTCCCCTCTTAATCATTTAAAAATAAAAAGAATAGAAAAGTGAAAGGAGTCTGTTGAATAAAATAATTTTGCAGAAGCATGAGAAAGTTAAGAAATCACAAACTAAGCTGTGAAGACTGTTATTGTTAATGAATTGTCAAGTTGACACTTTAGGAGGAAATTAATAGTAGCAACTCAAGAGGTGGAAAAATATGCTATTCCTTAAGCAGTAAAAACCCCAAATCTTTGTGCTCTGTAAATGCAGAAGCACACTGGTTATAGTTTCTGAAATACATTGCTAGGAGTGGCACAGCCAGTTTGGAGAAAATAGATTCCTGATTTATAATATATGCTATCTGAGCTAAGAAAGAATGAAACCAAGAGTTTATTGAGATTAACATTGTCTTTTGAGAGCTATATTAACAATAAGTGGACCAGTATCACCTTATGTGGAAGATGTAATAAGTACCAGTTTCCAGCAAAGAAATGATCTTGTATAAATTACTTATTTTCTTTGACGTGGGGTTGCCTGTTAATTTGGTTTTAGTGAATACATCCTGTGCACAATGCAAAATATGTGAATCCAACGTTCTTTTCATGAATAATATGCTATTTTGACTTTGCTTGTAAGTTTA
Source organism: Urocolius indicus (assembly GCA_013401255.1). Lineage (NCBI taxonomy): Eukaryota > Metazoa > Chordata > Aves > Coliiformes > Coliidae > Urocolius > Urocolius indicus. The sequence continues at coordinate 9,558 of WBNH01003636.1, read as the reverse complement.
CATTCTTTTGGATCATATTATTTGAATGAATTAGGAGTGCTTTCTTAACAGTTCTGAAGAGATCTCAGAAGTAATAGCCTTCAAGGGGAATAGCACATCAAAAAAATACATGGCTGATAAAGCACTGAGAATACTGTTGAGCCCACTGCAGTAAGCAGTTACACCTCATCATAATGACAATGAAAATTTTAAGACTGTCTTTCAGTCTGTCAAGTGGAATAAAGGATACCAACAACCTGATGATGTGACAAAGCCCTTGGCAGTTAAATAATCCAAATTATATTCTAGTTTACTGATATGAAATAGATGTGTAGGACTCAAACCAAAAAGTATAGAAATCCAGGTATAATTATTGAAAGCTTGACATTTATATGGCACTGGGTTTCAATAACTTTATTGGATTTCTCAGTTATTCAAAAGGGCCATTGAGTGACTGAACAGAGATTTCAGAATAAATATTAATTTTTGCTTTTATTTTCTAACTCCTTGAATTTCTAAATTTTATCCAAGTCAAAAGATTAGGTATCAGTTTTGCTGGCTGGTAACAGTTCCATAAATTCAAGATTTTAACATATGGAGATAGATGGGTGAGCTGGCTGAATTTCACTGTAGGTGTAGGATGGCTGCATATCAACAACAATCAGAAGAGGATGATTATAAATTCCAGAACATTCATTTTTAAAAAAGATGACCAAATGTAATTTTTCTGGACTTAGAAAATAATTAAAGCATTTAAACAGTACTTCTCAACTTCAGGAGTGTATAAACTTGAGCCCTAATAGAAGAATGTGGCATGGTGTTGCAGCTATACATTTTTCCTGATAGTGGGGCTAATCCTTCTTTTGTTAGTCTGATCTGACAAGGATTAAATAAAGAATTAAAAGAGATAACATTAAGATTTTTTTACAGCAGAATTAATTAGAAATATTCTTACAAATCTGCTTCAAATGGGATAAAAATGTTTTGTATCAACATCCTGAAAAAGAAAACCAACGCAACCTTCACTCTTCTAGCAAGAAATTTCCCTATTCCATGTAGGACAGAATTGGGAGACAATGGCAACTTGCTTTTGGGACAGTGAAGGAAGTCCATTTTTCCTGCATGTTTATCTTAAAGAATTGAATTAATGGGTGGAAACAATGCTATCTTTTTTTAGTAGGGCAGATTTCTTCATATGAGAGCAATTTAAAAACTATTCCAGCTGGAAGTCGTCTCCATCTGACAAAACTCTTCCTATAAAGTTTCCTTAAATGTAGTTAACACCACATTTTTCACACCCATTTTAATTAAGAGTTGGGATTTATACCACACAGACAGCTATGTCCTTGAACACCTCAATGCATTGTCTCAGGTTAAATTTCACAAAAGCCGAAGGAATACAAAGTGGAAGAGGAAAAGACAACAAAACAGCAAATATCAACATCTTAATGTCAGCTGAAAACGCTTTTCCAATGCTAGCAAAGGCTGTGCGTGTTCTTTCAGCCACAGGCTTTGCAGACCATCAACATACAAAATATGAGAGTCTCTGAAACAATCTTTTATCTTTCTCCCTCCAGCAAATTGCATAGCTGCCCAACCCTGTCATAAATCTCCTAGAGCATCTTCCCAAGATCTCTGTCTTCTGAGTTTGCAACTGTTGGCATGACAGAGCCTACCAAATGAGTCAAGCCAAAGAGAAAATGTTACACAAGGGCTCCGTAAGTTACACCAACTCCTCATTCAATCCTGAACCTCTGTGATTTTCTACAATGGATTTATAATCCTTCTAACAGAAAAAGGGTCACAGAAGCAAAACATTGCCTCCTCGTCTTTCACCTCATGAGGTGACACCAAAATCTAAGCTTAAACTGGAAGAAAATCAGCCCTTTCTGTGACATCCCACAATCTCTACACTTCACAGAAGAAAATGGCTGTGAAATAATCCAGTTCCCACAATTTCTAGGTGGGAATGCTACACGTATGTTTTGCCAAAGCCTTCCCAAAAGCAGAGGAAAATCTGCAGCGTGACTTAAGTTTGCAGCTGTTACTAAACCAATGACTTAGCTGGAGTATCAGATGCAGCTAAGAGGCAGATTTTAAACATTCTTTATCTGCTACACGTGCTGTAGTTCTGTTATTTCTGCTGTTGTTGTAGAAATAATGAATAACACACAGAATGAGATATACCCAATACACTCCTGGAGATCAAATCCTCTTTTTACCTTTGGTCCCCTAAGCAATGCTGTTCCTGACTAAATCTGAGGAATACCCAGGACTCAACGCTCTCCTCATCCCTGGATCCCATCCTTTCCAAAGTTTTGAAACTTGATTCTCCATAATATATTGAAAATCAGTCTACACTCTCTTGTCTGAAATTTGGTTTCCTGTCTTAATTACAATAGCCATCATCAGTCCTCGCTTCAGTCCCTCCTCACCAGTAGTACATGAATAAAATATCTTTGTCTGCTAATCTATCAAGAACTACCTGCTACATGGCAGTTGCTAATTTATCTGAGTGTCTGGTGTGGTCACTGTGGCTCTGCTCCATCTCAGGGGCAGGTGGCCTTTACCCACTTTTGCTTTCCAGGGATCTCAGCTGCCCTCAAGCTTTGGCAGTGCATGTTGAGATTAGGTTATATTTAACATGTTACACAACCCAGTCTGCAGAGGGTCCAGGTGGAAACAGAGGTTTAGGTTGTACCAACCACATAACTATGTCACATTTAAGCAGAGGATCCCTGAAGGCTATGCCTGTCCATGGCACTAATGGCAGTCACCCTTCACTCTGGCTGCTCCAACCTGATTCAAAAGTTCTTCTAGCCACCTGCATTTTATTGCACTCAGCTGTCCTTTTCAGGCACCTCTCATTATGTTCCAATCCCCCTGCCTCAGGTACCCTCCTTATGCTTTCCTGCTAGCCAGCTCAGCCTGTGAGCCCTCATTCCACATCTTCTTGGGAACATATACTTTCTCATTCAATCTTAACACCTACTTGTGCCAGGGCTCCCACTGACTCAGTTCCCTTGCTTTCGACAGCACTCACGTCACTAACCTTTTCTGAATCTGTTCACGTGCACTGTGCCTGAGTTTAATTTGCCTCCTTTAACTCAGCCTGGCTGTGCTCCAAAGGCAGACCAAGCCCTACATACAGGGAAGTACTTCACAAGTTCAACTTTACCTTATGGGTAACTTTAGTACACTTTAAACAATAGAAGCTCTAAAGTATTCTATTTTTTTAAATGACTACTGAAAAAGTGGATGAATAGAGCAACCCTAATTGAGAAGGTAACTGAAAGGATAGGGGAGGAGGAGAAAAGGGATGGGAAGGGGAGAAAAGATGACATGGGGTAGGCAAGGATCTATAATAATCCTTCATACAGTTATAAAGAGAGAAATGAAGGGGATGGGCAAAAAGAAAATATTTAAACTCAGGAAGACAGATTCTTTTTTTCAGAGTTGGAAACTGAGCATTTAAAACTCTTTGCAGTAAAAGAATGATTTCACTTTATCTATATGAAACTGTCTTTGGGGCGTGTTCTCATCTTGCTCTATAAAGATGCACAAAGGTGAGTCCCTGAGCACACAGAGGGGAACACAATACAGAGTGCTTGTGCAAACACAGCATGAGGACACTTCAGACAAGGTCCCCACCCTGTGCCCTGCCAGGCTTTCAGAGCGGGCAGTGAACCATCTACTGATAAAGTTTATATACTGCTAGATGCACTTCTTTTTGTATGAAAGCTGCTTTATTAGCAGGATTACCTACTCGTGCCCTCCCTGTGTCTGCTTTTAGAGTACTGTATTGTGCAAAGACGAGACATGCTTCCTCTTACCAAAATGTCCCTTTTGCTATTGTACATTTTGGAGTCACAGGCGAGTGACTTTGCAGCTTTGTCCCACAAACATGATACAGATGTTTATCACTGAGGCCTTGATGGATGAATTCAAATAGGAGAAGCAGGAACTCAAGAAGAATGAAATCTTATCCATAAATATTTTACAACATTACAGGCTGCAACATATTTCTTCAGAAATATTGCCATTTGCCACAAGTGCTCACAGGTGACAGGTATGTCAATTAGTGTAGCATTCTTGGCAACTTGAGAAACATAGATTAGAATTTATGAGCTATGTACCATTTTCCAGCTGCAGAACAGCTCACTCCTATTATTTGCCTGTAGCAAACATCTGTTCCAATAGGAAAGCACCTATTAATGTCTCAGTGTCTCCGAAATTACAAGAAGTTAGTTTGTTAAGCATTTAATCTATGTAAACACATACAGACTTCATGGAAGACAGCTCTTAGCATGGACTGCTTATTCTATCCTGGCATTGCGAACTATTATTTGTTGTTGTGCATGAAAACTGCAAAACCAAGAAATTCTCCGTTGTATTGTCCCAGGTAAAATATGAAGATTGGTTTACTCAGAGGCTTCTACATTTAGAAAAATAAAAAAAAACCCAAACCAAACAACGAACCAGATTTAAAGGGAAAGGAAGCACTTAAACAGTGTCATGGCAATATGGCTTATTCAATTAATAACTAGCTGGTTTATTTTTGATTTCTCATGTACCTGTGTAAATTCAGCCTAGGTCAGTCATGAAGGAAAACAGCTACCAGTTGGCTGTAAGCTCCAGAGACTGCACAGGATGGACATGGTTCTCACAGCCAATGGATGGCGTCTCAGATCAGAGAAAACATTACCATAGGTGGCACAACTGCCTGCCCATGACTGGCACTGAAAGCAGAGAGGCCAAGGGCATGTTTCTGAACTACTCTCTTACCCCTAAAGGTGGTCTCTCCAGGTCAGGGTTGAGGCACATTGGTGGGGCAATGTGGGGAAGTTTGCACTTCTGCTGCCCATGCTGTATCTGCTCTATAAATAAATAGAGGACTTTAGTCTCCAGGACTGTCAGTTTGGCACCTTCCATGTGCACAAAAGACATGTTTTGTTTTGTTTTTTATTTGTTTAGAAACAACCACCCAAAAAGTTATATGCAAAGCTTAGTATGGCGAATCAAAATGAATCAAATTTATTGTATGAGAACACCTAAAATCCCACAGCTTCCACTTGCTTTCCCTTTCCTTCGTGTTTTCTACTTTTAATTGTGATAAGAATAAAAGTTATGGACCTCTTTTGGTGTTTCTTGATGACAACGGTTGCTGTTCCACCACAACTCCAATGCTGCCACCAAGCATGCTAGAAGGAGGCCTATTGCTAAAATGCAGAAAACGCCTGCAAAACTGTGAAGCTTGAGTGCCTTCCCATCTGTCTGTGCATTGGTATGGCTATTCAGGTCACAACGTCCCATTCGAGGCCACCATTTCTGTTTAAGAACATCCAAATCTCCACTTTCTTGCAACTCTAGGATCCTGCAGAAATTTCAAGAGACAAGTATTATTTTCAGTGACACATTTTCAGGTTTTTTTTGATCTTGTCTGCATGACACATAACTCTTAAATCTACCATCAACAACTTCAAAACTCCATCCCACCACCACCAGGTAGTAATTCTTCATCTGAAACTTCAGTATACCAGGATTTCTTTCTACTGACAGACACAGATAAACTCCATTGGGTAACTTCAGAAAAAGAAGAAACTCGCAAAAATTCCACTGCAATGCAAGAAGCATTCCCAAGGGAAATCACCATATTCCAAGTTAGTCATGGCTGGTATGGCTACATTCAGCTGCAACAGCTGGTCCCACTAGCAAAACGCCCAACCCACTCCACTGCTGCTCTCAGTAATTTCAAAAGCATGAGAGACTAAACATGCTACTATTTGTGCATCACTTAATACAAATCTGTTAAGAAACGACCAACTCATTTGCTTCCAGCAAATGTAGTTTATTCAAGAGGATTTTACTTCAATGCTGTTACTTCATGCCTGAATTACTGTGTTAACAGTTGCTAATTAATCATTGCTTTGTCTCTTGTGAAGTGTCCCTTCCCTCCATGAATGAATCAGTTTGGATTTGGTTTGATAACTGTTTTATCTGTTTACTAACAATCTTTTCTCTTGAGGCAGCTTTGTCTCTGGTTATGCAACTGCAGTTTTACTCCTTTTTACAGAGGAGCAAGACAAGGAAATCTTGCTTCAGCTCCCTGCCTCGAGTGAAGCACCCGTTCACCTTCTGCTAAGGCCACACATGCCTGCACAACTGCATGCCTTAATTTCAGTGTACACATTCACATGAAAAAGCTATTCCTTAGAGATTGCTAAATGACACAGTCATAGTCTCATAGTCTTGGTAATGCCATACAACACTTCAAAATTTGTGTTTTCTTTTACTGTTATGAGTCTTTAACCTGTTGTGGTGGTTTGACCCTAAAGGATAAACCAGGGCATTATTACTTGCTTACTGTAGGGAGCAACACGTTGCTTCGTAGCCCGTGAAACAGCCTCAAAGATGTCCCTCTAATCTCCACCCTAGTTTATGCAAAGCTCTAAGGACATCAATCTTTTTTCTGTCAGAGGCAGTGCTGCCTGGAGGTGTGAGGCCACACACCACCTCCAGTCCCCTCCTCCCTAAGCTGATGCATGTGGAGCAGAAGGAGCATCTTTGCTGAAGTCTGAACTTATAACCTCTCTGCTGTCACTTCATTACTATCCTTTATTCAATAACTGCCAAAATTAACATAAACCATAAACAGTTGCTGGTTATAGAGAAGAATCCTGTAAAACAAGCTTTGTTTCAGTTTACCTCTGGGAGAAAATATCTCTATAGGGGCTTCCATGCTGGAGTGCTATCCCATATCCTTTGCTGCTGATGCTGTTGCCAATGACTGTCACAGAGCATTCATCATCCGTCAGCGCAGCATATTCCACCACTGTTACATCCCAGAGGAAAGCATAGTTTCCTTTCTTTGCCTGTAAATACAGCAGGAACACAATCTAAAGAAAACTACATTTCTAGGTAGGACAAAACTGAAGAAAAACAAATCAAACCCCAAACTTGTCATTACTCCATGGTGATATTTCATTAGGTCACAGTTTATCTGCAGACTTCCAACATCTTAGTACATTTCTAAGGCTCTTCCCTCTCAGCACTACCTCATCTACTTCAAACCACCCTAAAATGTCTTGCATTTTTAATAGTAACACATAGGAAAAGATAGACAACTCCAAGTGTAGACAGGTTATTAATTATAAATGAAAGCTATTGGCTTAGCTGATGAAATTTGATGTATGTTTTGTAGGAAACACAGAATGTGACCAGTTCCACACATTCATGAAATAAGATCATTACAGGATGAGCACTACATGGTGTTTGCTACTCATTACCATAATAACAACTTTAAAGCTTTCTTTGTATAAACGTGTAAATAAACAAAGTCCCGTCTGAGAGCTAAGTTAGCACTGCAACAAAAAGCATGCTCTACGCTTAAAGAGTTAACTCCTATAACAAAAGGCATGCTCTGAGCTTAAAGGATTTCCTCTTTACTTTCCACAGTTAAGAAGCATGACCAGCATCTCCTATTATCTCAGTTTTGGGACAAATATTGTTATATTTTAGCATGCATTCACATAGTGGTCCTTAAACATCAGCCTTAAGTGGGACTCAAACCAATGTGACTCAGTTCACATGATGAATGCAAACCACCTTACTTAACATAAGATGTAAGAATCATCTCTGGATAGGGATTCAATGAAGAAAAAAACCCATAATTTTGTCCGGTTAAATTACTCATTGGTTTCCTAATATATTTAAGTAGTATGTTTTGAAGTCTCTAACGAACATAGAGAGCAAAACAGAACAGATGGGTTGGAACATGTAATGCAAATGAAATGAGTAGTCATTAATGTAGACCTTTTTGGTGTTTTTTTCCTAAAATTTTGAGTGATTTCAGATCTTTCTTTAGGTCAGAACAAATCAATGAAGAGAATCAAAGCCCTGTGCATATTTATTTATGGGAACTGAATCCCCAAGCTTCCCTAGCAAATGTCTGCAGTTCTCATATGGAACTAACTTGTCCTTCCGCATATTTTCCATTTGTATATAAACTCAGTTTTGAATTCACCTGTGAAGCCTGTGTTCCGGTTTGGGCTAGGATAGGGTTAACTCCTATGAGGAACTAGGAAGGGGTACAACAGCTATTAGATGCTATACTGGCATCATGCCCAGTATATAGGTGGGGTGCTGCCGGAAGGAGCTCTCTTCCGGGGTCATGGTTTTCAGCTGCTGGTCCGGAGCAGTCAGTCAGATCGGGTCCTGGGTGGTGAGCAACTGCATCACGCACCAGTCCCTTTCTATATCCCCTCACCTGTTGTTATAATTGTTCCTCTTTAACTTGTTTTGTCCTGTTAAATTGTTCTTATTTCAACCCACGTGGGTTTTTTCCCTTTTCTCCGATTCCCTCTCCCCATTCTGCCAGGAAGAGGAGGAGTCAGCGAGCACTCCCGTGGGCTTTTTTCCCCTTTTTCCTGTTGGGCAAAACCACGACATTAATTGGTGCCCAACATAGGACCCATCGGGCTGAAGCAGAATACAGTGGGCTAAAGCAAACTTGTGTACATTTCTGATACTAGTTAAATAATTGCTGGTTACAATGTTGGTTTATTTGCTCACATGGTGGCGTTATATGATTTCTTATACGAACTATGTATTCCCTGTGATATTGTTCATCATCTCTGGAAAAGTGATAAAGATCATCATTCTGATGTACTGGGTGACACTGGCTTACGATATCATTGTATTACTGGGTAGGAAGTTAGACTGTTACTTGTGCATGGCTTTGTTGTCATTTTCGCACCTTGGGCACGTCCTCTCAGAATCCAATAATGATGATACTCAGTTCATGGGAAAAACAGAGGGGCATGATTTCTCCCACTCCTTTATCTTCTCTTATCTCTTCAAGTTACCTGCAATAGCTTTTGACAACTATGCTTGGGATGTTTCAACCACCGTGGTATTATTGATCTGTTTCCTGGATAGGGTTTTTGTCTTAGTTAGAGTGGTAAAAGTTGTTTTTCAGAGTGTTATGAGGTTAGGTAGCTACAGAGAGAATGGCATACAGAAGAATATGGGCAGGTATTTGAAGAACTTTTTACATGTAATGATTGGGGAACCCACCCTAGCAAGAACTGTGGCTACTCAAACCCAGGCACCGGACACTTTTGCTGCCCCAACTCCAGTAACAGACACTGCTACTAAATCAGAGACTCAACCTGTGCCAGTACCAGTTGCTGCCCAGACTCCAGGAACAGACATTGCTGCTAAATCAGAGAATCAACCTGTGCCAGTACCAGTTGCTGCCCCAACTCCAGGAACAGACATTGCTGCTAAATCAGAGAATCAACCTCTACCAGAATCAATTGCACCTGTACAGAAAAAGAAATACACAAAAAAACCAGTTCTCCCTGCAAAAGATGAAGATGAACCAAGGCCATCATGGGAGTGGGAGAAAGAGTCAGAATCACAGATAATCACCCAGTCCCTGCCCTTGGGTGAGCTGAGAGATGTAGGAAAGGATTTCAGCCGCCACCCAGGTGAGCACATTATTACCCGGCTGCTACGATGCTGGGAGAATGGGGCCAACAGCTTGAACTTAAAAGGCAGGGAAGACAGGCAACTGGG
>WBNH01003634.1:0-24363 GCA_013401255.1 Urocolius indicus | reverse complement strand
GTGGCTCTTTGTCCCCGGCTGGTAAAAAAACACCACAAAGATGTGATGAAAAAAAATCCTGAAATCATTCATTTTTAATTGTTTTCTGTCAGTACATCTGTATTCCCAATACTGCCACTGAATGTAGAATTCAGATGTTCTCATTCATTGAACACACAGCCTTAATCTCCAAATCCGTCCAGCTTTGATTCATCAGTGGGGATAATAAAGGGAAAGCTAAAGATTTTAGAAGCTATTCTGAAATTTGCTGGCAGAGACAGAAAGAAAGGGCAGGAAATAATTTCTACGTAGAGGTTCATTACATCAGATTTTGCTCAGAAACTGAGGTTTCCATTTGAACTGCCCACCAACAGAAATAAAAGTAATCCGGCTTCTCCTTTTCATAACGCTTTCTACAAGACTTTTAATTGCTCTGTATTGTGTCATTCACTCATTAACTATCTACTAAAGTATTTAAACTATCTACTAAGTGTTTAAAGCATGGAAGGGACCACCAAGTACAATACCTAATTGGCAGATGAAGCAGCTATTCTTCTTATTCACAATGATATCCCAAAACCAAAGATGATGGAATAGTTCTTACTAGCACTGAGGCTCTGAGACTGCAAATCCTCCATGAATAGAAATTGTGATAGATAGCACGAATTCATGTGGGCAACTTGCAGAAATAATCAGGTAAAAAGCATCAGGGCAATGATATAGCTTTACTTACTGTTCTAGTAGGGCAGTTACATGATAGGAATCTCTAGTCAGTACTGAGATGAAAAAATTCTCAACGCCCACCACCTCCTTACAGCACCTCCATTTCTCCTAGCTGGAAACAATTAGAGATAAACCTACATAATTCAGGATTCACTGAATCTACACCCAAACAACTGTTAAAATACCACTTCTTTCTAGATTACAGACTGTCCTCATCTGCAGGACTAACAGTTACTGTCCTAACACAACTTGTGACAAATAAATTCACTGTCAAGTTTCTCAGGGAACTGTCGTAGGTATTAGTTCCTCTGTGTCAGTAGGCTGACAAGAAACAGCAAAAACACAGTATTGAGAAGGGGGCTTCTTTCATACTATTACCAAAAAAACTTCAACTTTTAAATCTGCCATTTACAATATAAATTTGTAATGAGAATGTTTTCAAGAGTGTGAAGTATAATATTATATGGCAGTCCCTGTAATAACACATTTTTGAAATTATTATACATGAACAATGATGTGAAACCATCAATAGCTAGGCTTACTCAAAATAGGCTTCTCCAGAATAACCAAAGAACATCTCAACATAATGTCATGTAAAGAAGAAAAAATTCAATCTTTCTCAAAGATTATAAATTTACTGGGTCCAAAAAACACAGACTGAAGAAAAGAGGTAGTCATGTAAACCAAAAAAATGTTGCTTTCCAATATAAATGTCCATAATTTGAAAATCCTTCACTCCTGCAAGTAGCACATATCTTTTTAAATAGTCCTGTTACAGTCAGCAGGCTATTCATGGCAATATTTAGAGGAATGAGTCCCAGATTTGTGTTAAAATAAGATTATTTAGAAAATTGTGTGGAAAGTTGCTTTAAAAATGCCTCAAAATCCCCAAACATTTTGTTTGTGGTGAATTTCCAGTTCACTGTGGTCATCACAGTAGCCCCACTCAATTAGTAAATGTTCCATCAATCATTAATTTATCTTTGACATCTAATAACAGTTTAATTGCATTTAAATTATATGCTTGTATGAAGTGTTCAAGTATTTGATAGGCTTGAAAAGAAATGATTTTTTTCAAATTGTTCACTATCAAGCCCTTCATCAAACCCATCACACGAAGTGAAATAAAGGAATTACCCAGCTCCCTAGCAGTTTCACCCCACTACGTGGCCTCAAAAAGACTGTACACATCTATAAGGCAACTGTGTGGTTGAAAGAAATCCATTTACAGATTCTGCTGTCACTTTCAGAAACAAAACCACTAAGGAATGTCTAACCACAGGGGCCTCTCAACTTTTCATGATGACAGCACTGTGGCCCTTACTGAAGCAGTCTCTGCAGAGGTATAGAAGAAATTTCTAAAGGTTCAGCTACTGTGCTGGACCATTAAGCCTCTGAGGCACCAAGCAAAACACAAAAGGATTGTCAGTGTCAGGGTGTGAGGCAGAAAAAAGCTTTGAAATATAAGAACGGATAAAAGAAAAGTCTGTAGAGGTATGTCATTGCTGGTCAGATAAAAATGCCAGCAGAATGGATGATAAAGCTAGATTTTAAAAGCTGCTGTTTCTGGGAGAAACCCAATTCATTCATTTTTACTGGAAACCTGACACATTAGTTTGTTGCAACTTAAAGTCTTAAGAGCTTACTGTGGCTACAAGCTCAGCCATAAGAATAAGAAAAAAAATCAGAGAAGTAGTAGCCTAAACAGGCTCTCTGGTTGCTGGTTTCATGCACATTCCACCTATTGTATATCAAAGGCAATATGACTTGTTTCACCCAAGTTGCTTTGCAGAGGATGGCAAAATTTAATTTGTTCTAAAGCTGTCATACAGAATATATAGCTACAAAAAAACTCAGTGATGAAGAGTTTGATGTTTATTAGAAGTTTAAAAATGTTCCTAGGGAATACTTGTAATATAAATGTATTTCTGAAATGACAAAATGTGACATCTTTATCAAAGGAAAATGCTGAATCCAGATAGACCCTGTTTTCAACTTGACTCCTCCCATAAAAATACGCCATTTGCAGTCTTGTTAAGTATGATGTGAAGATTTAACGTTTTTAGTCTTGTGACCTTTTCATTTATCTGGAACAATTCATAGAATCATAGAATGGTAGAGGCTGGAAGGGACCTTTAGAAATCTAGTCCAACTCCCCCTGCTAAAGCAGGTCCACCTAGATTAGGTCATACAGGAAGACGCCAGTCAAGATGCCACTGAATAGCAGCTTAGCCTTCTGATGAATCAGCGAGTCCTCCCAGTTTGGTGTTATCAGCCAAGTTGTTGAGGGAATACTCTGTCTTCTCATCCATGTCCTTGCTGAGACATTGAACAAGACTAGACCCAGAACCAATCCCTGAGGAACTCCATTGGCCACAGGCCTCCAACTTGATTCTGTGCCATTGATCACCACCCTCTGGGCTCTGTCATTCAGTCAGCTCTCAAGCCACCTCACTATCCCCTCATCCTAGTCACACTGCCTGAGCTTTTCAATTAGGATGTTATGGAACATGATGTCAAAAGCCCTGCTTGAAGTCAAGAGAGATGACATCCGCTGCTCTCCTCTCATCTAGACAGCCAGTTATGCCCTCACAGAAGGTTATCAGGTTGGTCAAACAGGATTTCCACTTGGTGAATCTATGTTGACTCTCTCTGATAACCACCTTTTCCTTCATATACTTAGAGATGATATCCAAGATGAGTTGTTTCATCACCTTTCCAGGACTGGAGATGAGGCTGACTGGTTTGCAGTTTCTTGTAACTTCTTGCCCTTTTTGAAGACTGCAGTAACATTGGCCTTCCTCCAGTCCTCAGGCACCTCACCTGTCCTCCATGATTGTTCAATAATGATGGAGACTGGCTTAGTAATCAGATCAGCCAACTCCCTCAGCACATGCAGATGCATTCCATCAGGACCCATGGATTTCTGGATGTGCAGCTTGCTTAACAGGTCTCTAATCCCATCCTCATTCACCAAGGAAAAATCTTGCATTCTCCAGACTATCTCACTATTCCTTAGGGGCTAGGAATCACAAAGGCCAGCCTTGGCTGTAAAGACTGAGGCAAAGAAGGCATCCAGTAGTTCCACCTTCTCTGTATCCTCTCTCATTCAGTAGAAGGCTCACATTATCCCTAATATGCCTTTAATTATTTATGTACTTGAAGAAGTGCTTTTTCTTTTCCTTTACTTCTCCTGCCAGGTTTAATTCCAAAGGACTTTAACCTTCCTAGTTCCATCTTTACATAATCTGACAATGTTTCTATACTTTTCCCAAGAAACCAGGCCCTTTTTCCACCTTCCATAGACTTGTTTTTTCTCTTTGAGTTGTTTCAGTAATTTTTTTTATTTTTAATCCATGTAGGCATCTTACCTCTTTGTGCCTGATTTTCTACTTGTGTCTCTACTGATTCCAGTCTCGGAAGAAGTGGTGTCTGAAGACCAAACAGCTCTCTTGGGAAATCTTACCATCTGGAAATCTGTGTCATGACATTCCTCCAAGTAGGTCTTTAAAGAGGCCAAAGTCAATTCGACTGAAGTCCAGTCACAATCCTGCTTGGTGTCTTGCTTCTTCAATGGAGGATTTTGAACTCTGTTATTTCAATGGTCACTGCAGCCAAGGTTGCCTCCAACCTTCATATCCCCAACCAGACTTGCTATATTTGTCAGCACAAGGTCTGGCAGCATGCCTCTCCTTGTTGGAACCTCAGCTGAGGCTCCTGGGCTGAATGTGCTGGTTTTGCCAGCAAATATCAGGGTACACAAATATCCTTTGTTCTGCATTCTCAATAAACATCAATTTTCCTGGTTTACAGACAGACATATTTTGGGCCAGTGAGAAATGAGAGCAAAATAAAACCAAAAATATGGTAAAAGCCTTTTCCTAACTTAGCAGAAGTTCTAACTCCAACCAAAACAAATTTAGATAAAGGTCCATAGGAAAAATATTGAACTTTCACATTTGAGAGAGAAGAAAAAACCAATAAAAAGTTACAGATTGAATGCTGTTTTGCTTCAAGTGCTGTAAATGCAGTTTGGTGGTAACTTAAATTTGAAGAAAAGATTCTCTCTACACTGAAGGCAGACTAAGACCATAAGATTGTGGTTTTAGGATATACTGCATTAAGATAACTCACAAAATCCATTGCAGCAAATATGATTAAAAGCCATTCTGAAGTTTCTGTAAGAGTATGTGATACAAGCTGTTTCCAGGGTCAATATATGGAAAAGGAAAGGAAAAGATTGAACAAGGAAAAATCTTGGAAAGTCTTTGATATGGAACAGTAATAGCGATTGACTTGATTGAGATTCACACACAAGGAGAAGATGAGCCTATGGAAAAATCTCCTCTACCCTCTTACCTTTCTTCGTACCTTCTACTTCCTTCCCCATCTCACAAACCCAGGTCTTCAAAACCATATCTTTATCGCCACTTATCTCTTGCATGTCCCGGTGCCACAAACGAAGACCCCAATCTATGTTTCTGCCTCCTATAATGTCTTACTTCCCATTAGGAGACCTGATACCATGCCCTCATTTATCTTTACACATCAAAGCCACCTAAGGAATATTTTCTCTAATGTCTCGTGTTAATTGCTCTGGCTTGCTTTCTGAAGAACTGACCTAGAAGCACAGTTTGGGGCCCTATCTTCATTCCTCCAGATGTTTCAAGGCACAAGAGAGGAATCTGAATTCTCATTTGAGAATACAGATGAACACTGAGAAAGAGACCTCTGATCAGCTTATGGATGTCAATTGTTTCTTTGTCTAGTGAGCCAGGGAGGTAGCTCCACATAGGCAGAGTCAGCAGCTGCTGCTGGAATGTATCCTCCTAAACTGCTTAGTTTCCAATAAATTTCTGTGAATCAGCATCTGATTCAACTTGGATTTGATTCCGGCCAAGAAAATTTAAAGAATGTTTTGTCTGGAGTATTAACTAGAACAGGACAGTTTTTCACTTGATGAAACTCCTGAGCACTTAAACATCCATACAGTCTAAATTAAACAAACCAAAGTATTCTTGCATCTATGTGCTAAAGTAGTCATATCTGATGTTTACTACTTTTAATTAGTGAATTTATATTTGTACACTAGTATCCTAAGAATTATCATGACAGGATTTCATAAAGCATCTGTGTAAGTCCCGACTGCAGAAATATGACAAAAACACCACATAAGGTCCTTGGATACAGCAGTTGCTATCCAAAGGTTTTAAGTATTTTCTCACAGAAGGATGAGAGAGTTCACATGCAAGTGTCTTTTGCCAATGTGCACATAAGCATCATCAGCATCTCTGCTTCATGAGACAGAAGCTTCATCTTACTAGTAGGGATAAAATATAGAAGCCAAACTTTGCTCTCAAAACTGGTTCTGCAGGAAAAAAAGTACCTCTGTGAGCTCCTGAGCTCCTCTAGCTTTCAGGTCTTTAAGCCTACAGCTTGGAGGGAGCAGGCAATGAGGCCAACTACTTTTTTAACCTTTTTGTTTCTAAACTGCAGTAGCTGTTTTGCTTCCATGTGGAGCCATGGAGTGGAGTGGCAGGTATCCAGCACAGATTCCTGAAGCCCAAGGCTTGCAGCAAGCCAGGGAAGTTGCTAAACTGACAGTCTTGCTGTACTTGAAGCACCTCATCTCAGATTTGTTCTGCACTTAGGCAAAAACATTGGGCCATATTAGTTCAATTTGGTTTTATTTTTGTTTTTCTTTTTATCTGCTGCAACACTTCTCTCAGAGAAAAAAAAAAAAGTAACTATTGACTTGCTTACTGATGCATTTTCATGTCCTTCCAGTTCTCTTTGTTTTAACACATGCCTGGCTTTATTGTGCTCACAGGCAGAGTATGGAATCCCATGTGGCCACATGGGCTGGAGTAGAATAGCACTCCTTCATTCCCAGACATGTCACAGCTAAATTTCTAACAGACCAAGAAACAACAAAGTGTTAAAAGGCCATTCTAAGCAAACACAGGCACAAGTTCTGCTGCATTCTGGCAGTTGTTTCTGTTTCTGCCAAGCCACTTTCTGGAGCAGAGGATCCCCAAACGAAAAGTGCCCTTCTCCAGCAGTTTCAGGAGAAATAGTGGATCCATTTTCTTATGGCTAGATTGCAATTCACATTGCTCAACATTGGATTTTTCTCACTGACTGCAGCTTTCAGTTCATTTTCATTAACTGATTGCGCAAAATGCGGGATTGATCACTTCAGAATTTCACAGCAGTTTTTGAGTGTGCATCTGTATTGGTTGCAAATTTGTCCAAATTCTTATTTACTCCAGACAAAATATTTGTTATACTCATTTCCATTACAATTACAATTATTGTATATTATTATTAGTGTTATTATTACATTTTATTTCTATTTAGCTAGTACACTCTTCTTATTTCCACCCATAGGTTGGTTTCACAATTCTGCTACCCATTCCACTGAGTTGGAGGTGGGGTGAGTGGGCAGCTATGTGGTGGTTAGTTGCTGGCTGGGGTTAAACCATGATAGTATGATATATTTTTGGTGGCACAATGTATCTGATGATTCAGTAGGGTTTGCATTCTTTTTCTTTTTGTTGTTGTTGTTAATCCTATCCACACAAAAGCACAGGAAAACACATTGGCATTGTCTTACCCAGAAATTAGACTTTGTTTTTCACAGATGCTGTTCAGCTTTACTACTGTGGAGTGGAAAAAAAGACCTGTTTTTGAGCAAGAGTATCAGTCTAATAAATAAGGACCATGAGATTCCTTGTATGAAGGTGACAATCCTGATACTTTAGTACCAACTGGTCTTTAATTGATCTATTTGGATGCGATTAGACAGTAGACACTGTCTGTCTGTTTTTCTGTCACCAAGGACTACACAGGGCCTTGCTGTGGACCTTATTCTTCTCATGGTCCTATCAAACCAATGTCACTGTCAGGAGCAACTGACACAATGCCCAGTTGTTAAGCAAAATTATTTCAGGGAGAATGCAGGTCCCATGGCACAGCAAAACAGATGGGTTTGAGCTGTATTTGCAGAAGGCTGAGATCCATGATTAACAGGCATGTTTTTTAGTCCTATCCTAAGTGTTTTCTCACAACACCATCAGCAAAGCTATTAACTACACTGCTTTGTTGCTGTTAGACTGACTCAGTTCACATGTCCTACCCTCACCTTGCAATCTAATTAGTTGTCTGGAAGATAACTTCCAGACACTTAATGTAAATAAATTATATACATCTTGTCTTCTGCTGATTTTTCTGTGATCTTGCTGGCTTCTCTGGAGGAGAAGAACTGGGTTGATCCCAAGACCCCGGATTATACACAACAAAGCAGGGACATTTTATTCTGTCTTTGAATCAGATGAAATGTTAAAATATTGGATTTCCTGTTTTTGTTGTACAGATGCAGATTGGTTCACACACAGTCTACCCATGTCTTCCATGTTGCAGGAAACAAAATTCACAGCTGAATTCCAGCTTTCTAAAAACACTTTCCTCAGTGATGTTGACCCCTGGAATTTACATTCCCAGCTCCTACCAGAGAACACCAAAAGAAAAAAAAAATATAAAAATATATGTGCGCTTACCAACAGTAGTTGTCATGTAATAAAGGCTAGTGTTTCTTACACTTCACTGCTAAAGCTTTCTGTTTTGAGCTAGTTTGTTGAAGCTTGTTGTATAAAAGTTTCTAGGATAGCCTATCATAGCAAAGGCAGGTAATGTTGGCAACCTCCTAACACAGATGCAGATATTAAATAGATAATTCTGTCTGACTTAAAGACTCACTCAGGCCACTTTCAGTGAAGTTCTTGAACTGAAGGTGCAATATGCTAAGTGAAAATAAATACACAAGTTTGCACTAGATTTCCTTGAATCTGACTGAGACTTGCATCATTTGGAAAGGGTATGTTGCCTTGGAAGATATATATATATATCAGAAACTTCTTTTTCTTCCCTAGCAGATTTCTGATAAAAATCTATTACTGCAGCTAGATGTGTGATCAAACTAGAATCCTGTTTTCTAAGAAGGCAGCTTCTTTTCATATGTCATGACATGGGGGATTCCCATGGAGAGACTCTCTTGTGGGAGATTTTTGGTATCCAAAAGATACAGATTGTCTAAAAAGTGAATTTCTGCTTTTGAAAAAGCAGAATGTCTGGAAAAATGCCTGCACAATTACTGGGAAAGACTATGTATGAGGTCACCAGTCGCTGGTGGTTTTTGCCTATTTCTTGGTTCACTTACTATGGATAATCAAATAGTATTCATATCAATGGACTTTATGTCAAACAATGTCAATCACAACAAAGGACAGATTCAAAGAGTTTCAATTTTATTTAAACACAAATTCCTCAGCCAGATAATGTGGGTCTTGAACAGAATCCTCACTGTGAGGGCTATATTCTTGTTTGAGGTCTCATTTTCTTCTCTCAGGCAGCAAGGATTTTTCTTTGAGTTCTGGTAAGTTGCAAAATTCTGCTGGAGGACAAAAAGCAAATGCATTTCCCTTTGTTACCCATGCTGATGACCAAACAGAAGCCATATGAGAGGCAAATGTACCTTCCATGTTGTCTTCTATATGTATACTCCAAAAACATAATTTAAGTAGAGAAACTTCCACCATCTAGATTGCAGGGCATGGTACAGAACAGACGTGAGCATGCAACCTAGAGTGATATGCTTGCCAAGCCACACTGCATTTGCTTTTTAGACTTCACGTGTTAAACAACTTTGCACAGAACTGGGGCACAGAAAGAGGAATTTTAACACTGAACCAAAACATAGCCTGCATGAATTTAGAAGCTGAAGTGACTTTGTCTCTCTGTTTCAAACATAGCATCAGTGGCCATTATTTTATCTCCTCACAAACAAATTAATAGAGATCTCTGTACTTTCTATACCTTCAGTCATAGGGACTAAAACCAAATCTGTCATGATTTCTCTGAACAATAGTAGATTTTTTTTTACTAGAGTAAAATTATTTGAGTCATGTTACTCTTTATTTGTGAAAGTATAGAGGTCTGTGTACCTGAATCCTAGCACAATAAGTATCTGAATACCTAAACCATCTGTCTGTTGTAGTCTTGTTTGTAAAAGTTTCAGACTACCAAAGAAAACAGAACAATGATTTGGATGATTCATAACACAAGGTGAACAACAAATACTTATCACTGTATATACTAAACAATTCAGAGACTACATCTGAAAAGGATTGATGGTATTTACTTGTTACATTCATAGCAGCTGTGACTAACATGGGAAGAATTTTATCAGTAAGAATGAAACAACAGTAAATGAATATTATTCCAAATTAAGAGTTCAGCCATCTTCTTTTTCTTTTTCAGTCAACAAGATTCCAGCGCATGATATGTTCTCATAAACAAAGGCACTGTTTTGATTACAGTTTTTTCCAAGATAGAAACTCATGTCACAAATAGGAATTTTTGATATTTCAGTTAAGGACCTGTTCTTCAGGCAGAGTGTAAAACACATGGCCTCATTGGCTGAAGACATACCTCAGCAGAGATGGAGGTAAAACAAAATTGGCAAGGTATAAACCGGGTTTTCCTTTATCGTATGTCCACTTGGAAGGCATACTGAAAACAGGTTTATAGAGGAGGAAAAAATTAAGCCAGATTTACAGATGGCATGAGTAAGAATAATGTGATAACAAGGCTATCATGTAGGCATGTATTTCTAATTATCCGTATATTTAGGTTGTCTTTGCAAAGTCTTTCAAAAAGCTGTTGTAATGTCATTGTTCAAGACATCGACCTATTGTTGCACAAGTACATGAAGTAGCTCAAAATAGCTATTCAAATGGGCTGAAGTTTCCAGTTCAAATTCTATGTTTCTATGGACTAGGAATGCCAGATGCAATCTGATGTCTTTGACCACATCTTTGACATTTGCTATAAGCTTGTTATGCATGCATTTTTTTTTGGTCAGTGTGAATTAAGGCAACTAGGTGCATTTAGCTACATATATTACAGCTGAAGGCAACTCAAAACATCATTGGTAAATAGTCATAGCAATATGTTTTCCACAGTAAACATAAGTGAAACTATGCCAAAGCAAAAACATTTATGAAGATTTTTAAACCTCTAGAAATAAAATTCAGAGTTCTGCCATCTTGAGTGAGCTCAAGGCATATGAAAAGCTCTCATTTGCTTAAAGTAAGAGTACTAATTTTCATGTTTTACCCCTATTGGGGAATACTGCTCAGTAGCTCTGCCTCCCTCACAGCTTTGACAATAGTTTTAGTAACTTTTGCTGCTGAGGGAGTAGTTGCAATACATAAAAAAATGCCAGAATATCTTTTCCTAAGAGACCCAGTGCTCTCACCAGTAAACTCATTATGGTAAATGAGCATTTAGTTTGGCTTATCCAGCATTCTTTGGTGATTAAAATGTAGTTCTGATCAGCCAGCTTTCAGGCTGCATCTACCTTAGCCCCTTCTTACTTCACACCATAAAAATATTTATTTTTACCTACAAAAATTACTACTGCTTGGCCCACCTATAACTGAAAAATATCTGTGTAGAAACGGATTTTTTTACTCTTAATAAGGCTTTAATATGAAAAACACTTGGTAGAAAGCCTGAAAGAAGAATCCATTGTGTGCTGCAGTAGGAAAACTGTGTTTCACTACCAGAAAACCAATCACAGAACAAACTGATCTTGGAAATCTTGACTAACACTGAAAAGCTGAGGAAGGTTTCCATTGGGCACAGAATAGGAACAGACAAATCAAAAAGGTCTTCCAAGATAAAGTCCATTCCTTAGGATTTACAGAAAATAGGATTAGGTTTAAAAAAAATATGAGTTCAAGTCTGAAGTTTGAACTGTAATGTAAAGGAAGCTTCATACCTTATTTTTCTATCGCACACACACAATCAATCAGATTGTAAAAATCCGTGTGTTCTGGGCTTGGCGGGGACAGGGTTAACTTTTCGGAGCCAGCGCCAGGGGGAGACATCACGCTCCTGTCGTAGGGGCAGCAGCCACAGCGCTGCTGGGTGCTGGTTGGTTGCCCCTAGTCTTACTGAAGATGAAAGCGTGCCCAGTGACCTCGCAGAGGCGATCTGTTCATATATGTACACCAGCAAAGGGACCAACATCTGGTATTTTAACTAGGGAGAGAAGGTGCTCAAATTTCACAACTCTCAGTTTAATACAATGGGAAAAGGAACAGCTCATACCCTTAACTACAGGAAAATATGTGCAGTAATACTAGTCACTATATCAAATTATCATACAAAACCATAAGTCTATATAGGTTTATACAGTCATACAGAGATTCAGATAGGAGATTATAGGTTTATAGATGGTGATAGTATTTGACATAACCATACAATATTTTTAGCACTTACTGATGCAAGGTGGAAGATCTATTGTTCTCCCCATCATCTGCAAGTGAGTTTTTTGCCTTTACATCAGTGTATGTTACTAATATTTGTTTCTGGATTATGCTGGAAGTGGTTGTTTGCATTACTTTACAGGCAGTACCTGAGAAATACATGATTTTGAATAAATATTACCTCTGAGAGATATTATACAAATGTTTGTGCATTCTAGCTTGCTAAAACATTTTAAAAGAAATAAAAATGTGTGAAAGAATATAGATTGTTATGAATATTTAAGAAAGTAACTGGTCCTTTCATCATTCTAGCTGTGAATGGTTATCAATCAATTTTTTAAAATATCAAAGGTATTCATTTTTCTCATAAAATATGCATTGTTTTTTTATTTTAAAAGAAAAAGATAAATCAATTTTAGTTTGAAAGGCACATTAAAAATATAAGCTCAAGAATATGTGATACATTTCACAGAAGATTGCAACTGCTAACATTTTTTTTCTCTACCAGAAGAAATCAAATGAAATCAGTTTGCCTCTAGGGTTTTAAACATCATTACAATTCATCTTAATAATGAAGTTAAAATTAACTGAAAGCAGACAAAATTAAAAATCCCAAACAATCTTCAACCCAAACCCTTTCCTCCTGCCAATACATGAGTCTACTCAAGAAAAATGGATTAAAGTAGTGCCTGTTGTGTATATTTAAAATGAACGGTGAAATAACATCATTGGATTTAGGAAGTACAACACTGCATATACATTCTGCAGATAGGTTTTTAAAAGCAATAAATTTAATGTTTTCCAAGGAAACACAAAGCATACAAAATAAGAAAAAAGGTACAAAAATATACTATACTGATAATAATATTCACACTGAAAATATATGGTTCCAATACTGCCTTTTTATTTATTTATCTGCAGAAGAATGAAAGTATGGTACAGAGGTCAAGGAGGGCATCATATCTATCCAGCCTCCCCCCGTCCCCCCCCCCAAAAAAAAAAAAGCTCTAATGAGTTTGCTTTAATTGACTGACCTTGATCTTAAACTATGCTGAGAGTTTTCCATTCCTACAGTTTGTTGAAAGAAACAGTATTAAGCCTGCGGAGTCTCCCATCCCCTTGGAATATGCACTAAACTGATTAGGAATGTTTTCTACCATGAATTAAGTCCCTTAGGGGTAAAGAAAAAAAAAGGTTGTCATACTCTAACTATGACAATGATGCTGACAATAACAGGTAGTGCTGTAAAGCTGAACAAAAGGAGAGTGCTGGTGGTTTTTACAGCTGTCAGGAAAGATCCCTGTTGCACTGTCTTCTTACTCTGTCAGTTTTAGTATCACTAAATCTTTGTGTAGCCATTTTAAACATTCTACAGGCTTTAAAGAGACGTGAAAAAACTAACTGCTTGTTCACTCCAGCTTGACGAGGGGTATAAAGAGAAAAGTGTCTGAGCCTAGGAGGTTATTCCACTTAGCATTTATTCTTGATGCCTAGAATAATTTTTTTTTTTTCAACAGCAAAAAAAACCAGCATGGATGAAGAAAGGAGAAAGTTGAATTTACTGAAGGAGAATTGCCCACTGACAAGTTTCTTCACAGATTCTTTCAACCTAAGAGTATGCAGGGTAGCGAAGTGGCTGAGTCAGCCACAGCTAAATCTAAAATGACAGACTCCAGAGAGGTGGGCATTATAGCCAAGATAACACCTGGAACAGTCACTGGAACTACAGTACTCCCCCTACACCTTCTTCTCATTTCATAGCGTTGCCAGAGGCAACATAAAAACCTTGAGCTTAACCTCACTGTCAGAATGTAGAGTTTTGCAGTGTGTCAAATCAAGTGCTTGTTTTTTACCACCTCCTCATCCAACATCCCAGAAACTACTATTGCCATTAAAGATAAAGGCTAATCTTCAGCTCATATGTCTGTTTCACAGCTCTCTCCAAAACACAGCCTTACCCTCTTGTAACACCAGTTCCTTTCACTATGCAGCATAGATTACACCTGTGTAGAATTCCATGCTTAGAGGATTTGGATGCTACAAGTCTATTAGCACCATGAAATCACGCCAAGAAATATCTGAGTTGAATTGGTGAAGACTAGGAGAGTATTCCATGAAAATATTTCTACATCTGTTCTTCCTACTCTTTATCATTCAGAAGTGACTGGCAACTGTCTGAAACAGGATACTGTGCTAGATGGCTCCTTGGTTGGACTGAGGCTAGTTCCTCTTTTTTAGCTGCAGGGTTTTTTTTTGATTGTTGCTTACTGTTACTGATAAAAGTAGAATTAAGTTACTCTAACTGCAAATTGTGCCCATAATTAATTGATCCTCTATTTATTCTCCCTGATTAGTAGTTTATTCATAATACTGTTGTGATTTTTGCTAAGATGTTATGGTCTTTTACAAGTTTAAGGCTTTCTTAAATAATACATATGCCCAGCAGCTGCAAGACATCCCAATCTGATTTCCTCATCTAGGTGCTATCTAGGTACAAAAAATTATATATACAACTGTACAATGGGTTGGGGGATTTTTGTGTTCAAACAGGTGTACATCTGATTTTTCTGTTCTAAATCTTCCTTGAAACTGAAAATAAAACTCCAAGAAACACACATCACAAGATTAACCAGTTTACCTCCTGAGAAAGGTGGCAGGATGTTATGCTCTCTTTTAATTACCATCTGTCCTTTTAGATTTTCTACTTGCACACTGTACTTTTATGACTTTTGTGGTTTGTTTTGCACTGAATGCTTGGAACAGATCTGTAAATCCAAGTGTCCAAGTGTCTAAGAGTACAAAAACCTGTTGTTGTTCAAATAAACCATAATTTGCATTTTTAAAAAAATTAAAATACAACTTTTCATAGCATTCTGAACTTTATAAAAGGAAATTGGAAATGTTTTGTTCTAATTAGCTTTTTCAAATTTCCTTTTTCCAATCCACATTGCCTGCAGCAAAATATTGCCTTAAAGATCTGAGGATTCATAGTTGAGAAGATATTGACTAATCTGTTAGCCAGAAGAGTAGATCTCAGTGGACTAAGAAGTTTTACTTTGATGGCACTAGCATAATGAACAGATATTTCCTTACAACCCAAGCACCCATTCGTAGTACATATCTAGCATATTGGTGAGGTCTTTGCTACAGTTTGACTATATTGCAGGAGCTCTCAGTAAGCAGAGAAAAAAGAATAGTACACTTAGAACACAGCATCAGTAGCTAAAGGCAAACAAACACCTCTTCATATTTGCTAATCCTTGCTAAATGGATCAGAATGATTCTAATGTAATTTCCCACTAATTTCATACTTTTATTTACGTATTGTGAAAGGACTAAGAGTGGGAACAACCCATGACAGCAGAAAATCGCCCTTCAAACAATAGGAGCATTTACTAGTTTCATTCATCTTTTTCCAGGCAGTTACATGTGACAAAGAAAATTACAGCAGTGTGGATCTCTTACATAAGAACTAGTTTGTTACCACTACGTAGTTCATAATAATGGAATGGGACTTCTAAAGTGATTATCAGAATAATTATTGATGTAACTAAAACTAATGAAGAGTGAGGCTGTTCTGGACATTCAGAGACCCACCAGGATCTGTTAGGTCCAATGGCAGAACCCACACAGCATTTCTGTAATGATCAGTTCTTCTGGTAATAACAGATGTTTTGCTCCTGTGGCAAAGTGATGTGCTCAAACCTTACAAGGAAACTGTTTTCAGCATTATTCATCTGCGACCTATACAGTTCATTAAAAGGAACAGAAAGAAATCAAGTAATCAACTAACCAATAGTTATACTTCACTTAGGTCTGA
This sequence comes from Urocolius indicus, assembly GCA_013401255.1. Taxonomy (NCBI): domain Eukaryota; kingdom Metazoa; phylum Chordata; class Aves; order Coliiformes; family Coliidae; genus Urocolius; species Urocolius indicus. The sequence continues at coordinate 8,508 of WBNH01003634.1, read as the reverse complement.
GTTTCCTCACAGACGTCTAGAAGTTAAGAAGATGCTAAGATGCTGAAACAGGAAGGAAGCCTTTCCCATATTGTTACTGAAATCTGAACTCAGTATGCCCCAGTATTATTTCAGAATATCTTGTTACTGCTACAATTCTAAGCTCAGGAGAGTGGGATATCCTGTGTGACTGGTATCTATTGCAGCATGAGAACAATTCTGACTTGAGTATGTAATTTTTATCATAATATAACTATACTATTAAAATAACATTAAAAATTGGCTTAGCTTAGACATGCATAAAAATGACCAGTTCTCTTTTCACCTTGCTAATATATTATAATAAAGAGCCTGCTGATTGAAATAGCACTGATTACTCAGTGGAAATTGACTTTACATATTAACAAATCCAAAGAAAACACAAGCTCTGCTTTGTAAAACCACTGTAATCTTGCTTTGTAAAAAAATTGTGATCTCACAGGTTACACATTGAATCACTAGATTTAGTGCAGCTCACCATCTTCTAGGAAATGGTACTAGTCTTTCGTGTAACAGGAATAGTAAACACCATGACAGTGATGATTTGAATCTTTCTGTGTCAGACTTGAAAAAGGGTCGTGCACCTGAAAGCCTACACTGTTTTGAGATATATTGCTTTTTGTCTAATTTACTTTTATATTGCAAAATGTCGGGTTCATCACTAAACAGTAAATAAAACAAAAGAAGGCAAAATAAGGTAGCAAGAATGGGTCCCCATCTGTATGTTATCTGGAGTCCTAAAGATAGCATATATAGATGCGTACATATACATTGTACGAGCATACAAAATATATTGGGTTTAACTCCTGAAATGCTGGCTCCTATGGAGATGATTGGTATAGCAGAAGTCTGTTAATGGAATCAACCAATGGGATCCTGCAAAGTACGGAAGATTTTAAAGCTGAGACTTTCCACTGCTCACTGATATATTTATATTATTACAAATTGCCAGAAACTATTAAAAAATCTTTACTCCACAGTGTAACAATTGGTCACACAGAGGGAATTATCTTTATTTTCAATTCTGTAGAGGGTAAAGCTGACAAAAATCAACACCTCTGTCTTCACTTGTATAATCCCTTGACTTACATCTAGAAAATATAATAATACAGTAGTACCAATAAGGAGTAATAATGATAGCTTTCTACACACAAATGATTTCTGCACATGCACAGAGGACTGATGTGTTTTTGATTTTTTATTCATCAGTAGGAATTTTAAAGCTTTTCGTTGTACCATTGTTTTCAATCTCAGCAGAAACATAGGACTAAATTGTCTGCTTTTAAAGTGTGAAGTATTTGCAGGTGGAATACTACTTACAATTAACTTGCATTGTGTGAAAATGTAGGGATTTTTTTTTCCCTGAATAAATTAAGATATGTGATTGGTAAGTAACTGAGAGACAAACATTCACATAAACACAGGAAAAGGAAGGAAATTTCCAAAAGTCCTGAGAGTCCATACTCCAAGAATAAATTTTGAAAAAGAGGAAAAGTGTATTAATATAGCTAAAAATATCAATTTGAATGCAACATGGGAAATATTAGAGTGATAACCATACTGCTCTATTTCCAAGTTTTTTATGCATTTCCAACAACATTCAGAAAAAAATGTGCAAAGCTGCTTTCAGCAAATGCTTTAATTGATAAAAACTGGTAACAGTAGTTTGTGAGATAGTTAAGGTTTTTTTTCCTACAGGGAAATAAATATTTATTGCTTTCAACCATTTTATATGGTTGAAAATTAATGATGTAACTTCAAGTGTGGGAGTTATTTACTGATCTATATTCAAATTGTCTTGTAAGTGAATTCCCTGTCTTTTAAAGTTAGTTATCGGTTTACCTAAAAACTTACTTAAAGGGATTACAATTTTGAAAAATAAACTTGTATTTATGTATACCTCAGACAACTGTATGAATGATTTTATGCTGAAAACAAAATTTATGTGTGGAAAATACATTATTTTAATTGATTTAAATATAGCTTTTTATGCATATATTTTATTTATGATACTTTAATTGCATTTTAGAGTTGCATTCATTTTTACTTCATTTGTTATTTTCCATTATCAAAGCTAGTAATTGATCGTATATTCAGAATAAGATGGATGTTAAAGATTTGGTACTGATTTTTGTATTGCATTGTCTTGAAAGAGGTCCATAGTCAGGCATTTTCTGAAACTTCTTTCTGAATTTCATTGCTGTTTGCATGAGGAATGTACATGCAGAATACATATACATAAACCTGAAGTATAATGCAGTTCTTAGAGCACTGGAAAAGTCCAGTGACTATACAATTGAACAACTAGATGCAAGGGAATTTTTTTCTCTGATAAATGTTGCTCTATTTTTTATTATTAATAGTCTCAGATCAGCCAATACTGATCACATAATCATTATTTTTAGGTTATTTTAAATCATTAAGACTCTGGGAGGTTTGCATTACAGTGATATGCAGTATATATAATTTCTGGTTTTCTATATGTACACACTCATGTGTCAGATTAATTTTTAAGTTGTTCTGTGCATGTCTGGTCGCAAAGTGGTAATACCTGGCATTCAGATCTACATGTTTTAAGACAGCTGGGAGCTCTACTGCAGCTGGAAGTATCAATTCAATCAATTTATTCTAAAATAGGTGATGCTGTCTGCTCTGCTCTCTTACAAAGCTAGGAAATTGCTGTAATTCATTAAAGCCACACTGCAAGATAAATATAGCTACATCTTGCAGACTGGAGCATGTGGTTACTTGGTTTCCAGTAAACCTATGTGTTTCCATCTTACTAACAGTGTTCAGACTAAATGTCTTACTAGATGTCTGGCTTTGAATAGAGTTTCATGGACTACTTTGAGATCACTGAAGATGCCAAACAAATTTCATGTTTTCTGTTGTGAAGAGAGTAAAGTGTGAAGAAAAAAGGGAGAAATGCTATCTGCAGCAATGTCTGCCTAGATTTTTATACCTAAGATCACAAATCTCATAGGATGGGTTAAGCATCCATAGGTAACTGAAAATACATCTTAGGTAAGGAATAACTTATTCATGAAAAGTCATAGAGGTTTCTTCTTCTTATTAGGTGTACCTAATAATGTATTTGTTATGTATACAAAATTATTTCTATATTATTATTAGGTTTATTTAAGCAGTTCTTCCACTCTTTTATGGCTTAGGATTGATAAATTTTATTCCCATTTTGGATCACAGCACGTGAGGATTTTTCACAGGCATGTTGATCCATGTGTTTCTACCTTCCAGGCTGGGATGCGTGGACAAATGAAATGAACATGAACTGGTCACAACTCTACTGAATGAGAAGGGCTTTCAATAGCTATTTACATCCAGTAGAGCTAGTGATGTACCTCAGCCCCGAGAGCTGCAACTGCAGTACTATGAGCAACTAAGAACACAAAGAATCCAGGTAATCAAGCACTGAGTGCATAAACAGCCTTTACAAGGTTGAACACAGTTTACACAGAATGTAGTAGCTTGCCATTTATAGTTTGGTGGCAGGTCAAGGAGATTCATAGCAGCTCACATCCTGCCTATTGCTGGGAGTTCAATTTTGTTGTGGTTTCATGGGGATGGCAAAACGCGGTCAGAATAAATGCATCAGGAGTCTCCTCTCTCTCCACGCTGACTGACAATAGCAAAGGACACATAGCTGGCTGTTTTCCTAAAAAGTTGTTAAGAACAGAAATGGCCAATGAAGAGCAAGGCAGCTGCCAGGTCACACTGCACTACTGTTGTTGTTGGCTATAAAATCAAATGCTTATCCTGCTCATCTACATCTTCCCCGAGGTAAGCTCTCGTCAGATATGTAAGTGTAGACATGTATTACCCTGCTGTTAGGCAGTTTCTAAGAAAATCCTATGCAAATCCATACAACACCCACTTTTTTTTTTTTTTTTTTAATTTTAAATAAGGTATTATAGAACAGAGCATGTTGTTTATATGTATCTTCAAAGTATCTTCAAAATCACACTGAGAACAAGTTGTAAACCAGGCTACAAATTTAAAGGAGAGTGATAAGCAGAGGATGAAACACAGCACAGGGATGTTGAAACTTAGTGTAGTACTTTTGCTCATTAAGTGGTGCTAAACCCATCAGTTACTTTTTAGTTACTTAATACAAGTTAATTGCTGTCAACTGCCACATTCCTCCATCAGTCATAGTGCAAAACATCTATCATATCACCTAGAGAGGCCTTCAGGTAAAGCAACTAAATCTTGGCCTCCAGACTTCACTTCATGTTTCTTTCTCTTTTTAGTTTTCTTTTTCTTAGTTACACATATAACTACTTGTTTCACTTACTGTCACTCTTTGACCTGTGAATGTTTCTATTCCACTCTTTGGTGAGCTCAATCTTCCCTCAGTTATTTTTCTGTTGTTGAAGTACTGACCTATTGAATCACTTCAACTACACAAAGTGGTTACCTATTCCCTATTTCACATAGAAACTTGTTGATGCTGTTTTGATCTTGGAGCTTTGTTGACTTGTTCTGGATAAATTTCCATGCCAGTTTTTCTTCAATATCTTTAGCATTCTTTCATGCTTCAAAACGGGTTACTTTTGTTGAGTCTCTTACACCAGTCTTTTCCTGATGTTATATTTTGCTTAGTTAGATAATTTTTGGCTATTTGTGTTAAATGTCAAACCAATGTGGCCAATACTTTGGTATTTGTGACACGTGGCTTTTTATAAACATATGCACGAATCTATTAGTTCTGTTTACCTGGATGAAAGCTTTCTCATGCTTACCTCATGCATGCATCTTCTGAAGATACACATCTTTGTTTTGTCAGTTTTCTTTGCAGTCTCAAGGATTGGTATTACACTCTTTCTTTCTCAGCAAATACAAATTTGCCTAGTAAAGCTGTTTTTAAAAATTGCCCAAACTGATGTATACTTTTTGATAAATTCTTTTGCAGACTAATTTCTTGTCAATTGAAACTGTAAGAAAAAGTCTATAGTGTGGCTGCAAAACAACTTTCCATTAGTAATAATGCAAATAAAACCTGTCTAGTTTTAAGATGAGTCTTGATTCAGCTACTGTTGGATAAATTCATCACAAATTCATCAAATTCATACATCAGCAACAGATTCAGCCTTATGTCCCACTGGAACTCCCAATAAGCATTTAACACCAGCTGAATTTTGAATAGTCATTAATAAATTGCCCATGCCCTAGGGATTTGACTCTCTAGGGAAATGCATAATACAAATACACTGTCAAGCTCTTTATCTGATATAACTTCTTACACTGTTTTAATATGGGGAAAATAATCTAGCTATTTGGTTTCTCCACTCCTAAAGAACTATGTTTTTCAATTCCTCGCTCCTCTCTTTTTTACTCTCTCAAAGTCAGCTTTAAAATCTGGACTGACCTCTGTATATCTTAATTTTGTCAGTGTAATCTATTTTTCTTACTCATTTTTTATCTGCATTAAAAATACTCAAGTGATCTTACATTACATCATTACATCTTGCAGTAAAGAGCACTGGAATCAGATAAACTCATCTTGTTTCCCTACAATCTCCCTGCTTCTCATCGCACACATGCATCACCACTTTGTTGGTATTTGGCCTATCGTCTCATTTGGTGAGAGTCAAGATTTTCTATCTTCCATACAGCAGCTACTACATTTTGGGATACTGTTAAATGACAAAGCCATCAACTGCTGACTGTGTAGTGTATAATTTCCTAAGTTCTTTCTTTTGTGACAAAGCAGCAGTCTAAAGGCTGGTGGTACTGTTGGCATTTTCTTGTGAAAGACAATCATATCTGGGAGGTGATCTGTGTAAACTATGGTAAAACCTGTTTTTTCCATCTAGTTATAGTCTTTGACTGTGTTAACATCCCTGTCTGTATCTTGCTGATAGTCTCTCTCCCACAACAAAGCTGGGTGCATATATTTTATCTATCTTAGAGCAAAAAAAATGCTAAAAAAATGTAAACATAAACGGTAATCAAACCCAGAACCTACCATCTATTTTCTGTGAAGACGATGCAAAATTACAAATGGCTAAATTCTCATTGCTTTTTAGTTAGGCATTTACTTAAATATCAGCATATTACTGATATATTAATAAGAATAATGAAATAGGACAAATTTCTCTAATATTTTCCTTGAAGAAGGTAGGGATTTTCCTTAAAAAAGACTGCAAAATTCACTCCTAAGAAATGATACAATAAGATATTGTAAAACTGTCATAAAGTTTTCTGTATTTGCCATTTCTTTCTAACTCAGTTAAATTTCAGAGCCAATGAAGAGACATTTTATATGTATTGAAAGTCTTGCTGCTGACTTTATAGACTGTCTTCCTCAAAGAAGGGATAGACTCTCTTCCTCTTCCAAATCAGAATTTCAAATGGGTCCACATTAAAGACAGAATTCCAAATGGTGAGTTTTCCTGTAATTAGCTGTGATAACACAGGAGACATGCAATGCCCTTTAAAATATACCTGTAGGCTTGCAGGTGCCTCTCGGGGATGGACTATCATTTAGTCTTTGTAGGGTGTATTATGATTTAACAGACCAAGAAGCACTTTCCAAAGACTGATGTGTGATGTGGCAAAATTCAGTCGGCCAGGCAAACACACAATCAGCTTTTGTCAAGCTTTTTAAAAGCACAAGAAGCCTGTTGTCATTCCTAGAGTTTGGTAAAAGGTAAAGATTGGTAAAAGTTTACAAATTTGAATTTTGCCAGCCGTGCCTGAAGTTTACATAGACATAGAAACAGTCTGTCAGCTACCACCTAGTGCTTCACAAACTAATGTACTAAGATTTAGTCTAATTAGTGATTTGAAGGAAATGCTTCTATTGTTTCCCAGCTTCCATCTCTACTGCTGACAACAAATTGCTCTCAGCTTGTGCTTTAGTCTTTTGAAATCCAAAAGAGCTACCTTTTTCTCTTATTTGTCTTTCCTCATTCAGAATTAACTTGCAGGATGAACTTGCAAATAAAATGATAGGTGAACTTGTTTATTCCATCAAACATTATTCCACACAGCTGCAACATTAAAATCCACAAATATCATCTACAGGGAGAGCTGGAGTCTATGTTATGAATTCATAAGGTAGCATAAGGAGTTCACACAATTCATTCAGTGTTATTTAAGTCAAAGACAATCCTGAGGATGAATCTTTGAGAGAAACGTATTTTAATAAAAAAAAAATATTTTTCCAGTATTTCTTATAATCTCCTGTGGTGACAAACACACAAGCTGCCTTCATTCTTCTAAACTGTGGACACATTCACTTAGTGAATTCTGGGTCACATCTGAGTCTGCGGAAACTACAGGCACTGTAAAATATGAAATCAGATACTGGTATCTTAGACAAGACTGGTAAAAAGCTACAAAAGATTCAATGATATTTAAAACATCTGAAAAGTGAAAATATGAGCGAGAANAATTTCTCTAATATTTTCCTTGAAGAAGGTAGGGATTTTCCTTAAAAAAGACTGCAAAATTCACTCCTAAGAAATGATACAATAAGATATTGTAAAACTGTCATAAAGTTTTCTGTATTTGCCATTTCTTTCTAACTCAGTTAAATTTCAGAGCCAATGAAGAGACATTTTATATGTATTGAAAGTCTTGCTGCTGACTTTATAGACTGTCTTCCTCAAAGAAGGGATAGACTCTCTTCCTCTTCCAAATCAGAATTTCAAATGGGTCCACATTAAAGACAGAATTCCAAATGGTGAGTTTTCCTGTAATTAGCTGTGATAACACAGGAGACATGCAATGCCCTTTAAAATATACCTGTAGGCTTGCAGGTGCCTCTCGGGGATGGACTATCATTTAGTCTTTGTAGGGTGTATTATGATTTAACAGACCAAGAAGCACTTTCCAAAGACTGATGTGTGATGTGGCAAAATTCAGTCGGCCAGGCAAACACACAATCAGCTTTTGTCAAGCTTTTTAAAAGCACAAGAAGCCTGTTGTCATTCCTAGAGTTTGGTAAAAGGTAAAGATTGGTAAAAGTTTACAAATTTGAATTTTGCCAGCCGTGCCTGAAGTTTACATAGACATAGAAACAGTCTGTCAGCTACCACCTAGTGCTTCACAAACTAATGTACTAAGATTTAGTCTAATTAGTGATTTGAAGGAAATGCTTCTATTGTTTCCCAGCTTCCATCTCTACTGCTGACAACAAATTGCTCTCAGCTTGTGCTTTAGTCTTTTGAAATCCAAAAGAGCTACCTTTTTCTCTTATTTGTCTTTCCTCATTCAGAATTAACTTGCAGGATGAACTTGCAAATAAAATGATAGGTGAACTTGTTTATTCCATCAAACATTATTCCACACAGCTGCAACATTAAAATCCACAAATATCATCTACAGGGAGAGCTGGAGTCTATGTTATGAATTCATAAGGTAGCATAAGGAGTTCACACAATTCATTCAGTGTTATTTAAGTCAAAGACAATCCTGAGGATGAATCTTTGAGAGAAACGTATTTTAATAAAAAAAAAATATTTT
>WBNH01003633.1:52904-74752 GCA_013401255.1 Urocolius indicus | reverse complement strand
GAACTTTTACAGCTTCCCAGGCTTTGGACACAGGAGTGAAAGTTGCATACGCGTGAGAGTGCCTCTTCTTCCCACTTGGGATCTTCCTCTTCAGCAAAATAAAGTGTTTTTAATATTGATTCTAATGGGAATAACACCAATAGAAATTCACAGACTGTTTACAAGTCAGCCAAAAGAAAAAACAAAAAACCTGCTCTGAAGTATCCAACAAAATACAGGAGATAGTTCTAGTATAAAAAAGGTACAGCTTTTGATAGCTATTAAGATATAGTAAGAATAATTCCATTAATTAATCTTAAGCACTGGGGAAATCTCAGCTCTTCCCACTATTGTATTACACTGCATATATAGCAAGTCATCTCTCCAGTGGCACAGTGGATTTCTCAGCTGTACTAGTTTCTTGTGCTGTTTGGCTTACACAAGTAGAAATACATGCTGCCTGCATTCCGCAGTGTATTATTTGAGGAGTCATGGCCATATAATCAAATACTAGTTCCAAAGCAGAAAATCACAGCACTGCCAATACAAGGCTGAAGGACTATTTTTAACACCACTATTTCACAGTCTGAGACCTTTGCTAGACATTTTATGTGATCTTAAATGTCTATTGGGCTTGTTTGTGGAATTCCTAGGTTTTAATATGAAAAGAAGGGAATGCTACACTAAGACCACATCCCTAAACACTTGATGAACACATATGATGATCAGAGAATGGCAGGGGTGGGAAGGGACCTCTAGAGATCTAGTCCAAACCCCTTGCTAATGCGAGAAAATGTTTTAATATTCACCAAACAAATCAGAGCCCTATGAGTCTTGCCCAAAGAGGAAGGATTTTTCTAGTCTAATGCAGTTTGTCTCAAAGGAGCTTTGCAAGACCTTTGTTTTCCTCATGAGGCTCTGCACCAGATATGGGAAATGTGCTCTGCTTCGCAAATGAGCTAGTATCACAGGGGCAGCCAAAGAATGATTGCAGCCTACCCCTTTCATACAGCTTGTACACTACTTCAGTAGCAGGGGCTGGAGCCTTATGGAGATATACTCTCAAGCACACCTTTGGGTAAATGGGATCCCCCAGACAGTGAGGCCGCTCATGAAGACAGCAGCTGAGAGCTTGTGGCTGGAGTTCATCTGGCTTACAGATGTACCTGCGCTGCAAATGCTGCAGTACTATTGACTTGATTCCCCTCCCAGCTGAAGGGGAGCAAGGCAATAGCTGAAAGATTTAACACCTAGACTCCATGTCACGTGCTGTAAATCCCAGCAGAGGACAAACCTTCCTAACTGTGCTATACTTCCATCTTGGCCACGACTCCTCCACCATGTTCTGCCAACGCAGCCCAGAACCTGGGAGCAGCAAGTATTTGCACAGCACAACTCACTGCTGGACAAGGCAGGCCTTTAAATCCAAATAGGACAGGCAAATCTTGGAGCCTATTTCCCTTGGGAGCCTCTATTAAGAATCTAAACAGAAATTTGTGCCCTTGCAGGAGACAGTAACTCATAGTGCCTAACAGGACACAAGCATCGCATCCTCACCTTTATAATCCTACCATATCTTGCCCAGGAAAAAGCTGCTCTGGGGCTAAATTGGGTTCCAGATATCCCCACAGATGGAAGAAGACTGTACAGTCTCTCAGGCAACCTGTTCCAGTCTTTGACTGCCCTCATAGTTAGGGAAAAAAAAAAAAAGTTCAGATGGAATTTCTAGTGTTTCAGCCTGTGTCTGTTGCCTTGTCACCTTTGTCCAGGCATCCACTGAGAAGAAAACTTTCTTTGCCTCCCACCAGTTAATTATACAACATTGACAAGATTCCCCTAAGCTTTTTCTGCTTCAGGCTGAACAGTCCCAGCCTTCTCAGCCTGTCCCCATAGAGAAACACTCCAGTCCATCATCTTTGTGTCTCTGCACTGGACTCACTTCACTAAAGTCCATATTTATCATGTACTGGGAAGATCAGAACTGGACATAGTAGTCCAAGCGTGAAAGCTTAGCAGCTTTATAATCACTCAAGGCAAATCTGCAGAACATTACTCCCCCAGCTTTTACAGGACAAAGACATCTCTGTAAGAGCTTCCTGGATGAGCCCAACAGTTAAACTTCTCATATAGCAACACATTACTCCTTCATTCACACACATCTTTACTCTGACATCCTTCTGCTAATCTTAACATCCATTGCTGAGTCTACCCAAAGAATTAGGCATTTTCACTTCCTGTGACAGGAAAGCTAATTAAGACCATGGCTGCAGGCAGCTGGAAAATTTTGCCAAGCTGGACCCAGTGAAGGCCCTACTCAGCAAAAGCCTCCTGCAGCCACTCCACATCCCAATTTGAGCTCTTGCTGCTTGCTCTTCACCCAGGGTAGCAGTGATGTCCCTGAACAAGCGCTACCGCCCTTACATGCATGGGGTTACAAACTGGCTCCTCTTTGCTGTCAACACCAATTCTTGCTTCTCTATCCTACACGTAAATACATTGAGCACATCTTTTTTGATACCTCAAGGCTCTTCCAGATTAGATGCTCTATTAGTCTGAGCAGTCAAGTTTCCTTTAAGGGAGGAAAAAACAGGAAAGAGAGAGAGAAAAAAAAAGTAAAAGAGGCTGCCTATGAATCCAAGCCTATTAGATGTTTACTTAACTACCAAATAAGCAATGCCAGGATTAATTCATTCTGTTAAGGAGTTATCATCCCTTCAGGCAGCCCTGCTGTTGTGGCAGCTGCCACTCCAGATGCCTGCAGGGTCTGCTCAGGTAACCAAAGACTTATGTGAGTTTTATCTTCTCCCATAGAGTTAATATACAACTACTGAAAGGCCTCTTGATTTTGCAATAACATCCTACATGCCCATAGCAGTAACCACCTCCATTTTGGAGCTGTAGATGTTGAGACTCAAGTGTGCAAAAAGAGGCACAACACAAAAATTGTGGACAGAGCTTAACTGGGGACAAACAGTGACAGAGAAATTTAAAGTCTGAGATCTGTTTCCTGTACAGTTTTCTACTGTGTGGCCCTGATAAACATCAGGTTAAGAGGGATGGTGTCATATAGCCTGCAGTTCATAGCACACTGTCATTCTCCTACTGCAGTACTGAAAGGCCAAGAAATTGCTTCAATTGCAAGTACTTTTTCCCCCTCCACAACTAACATCCCTCTAGCTCTTTCCAGCAGTCACCCAACAAAGCTGCTGCTCCCTGGATAACAGAGCTATAGTTTTTCTTCTGGGCAGCATTCAAGTATCCCACTCTCCTCCTCTTTGATGCTCTGCTGATCAAAGACTCTAACCTGTTTTTAAAACCGTGGTGGTTCTCAAACCTTTGGTCTTTGCAAATAACCCTCAAAGCAATTTTGTTCATGCAATTAGATGAATTCTGATCCCAAAGTTAACATAAGTACATGGCTTACCTGTGCCTCTCATACTCTTACGCCAGAGTAGGGCTGCAGCATTTCCCTGGGGGTATCAAAGAGCAACAGCTGCCATAGAACAAACATTCAGGACTAGGATTTCTGCATCTAGGCCAGCATCAGAAGACAAATCCTGCAGCCTACATTCTACTACAAGAAAGGATTAATCCCTGTCCCTTTGGCACCTCTCTAACACAAAAGCAAAGGTGCAGGCCACTTATATTTTTTGTGCCTACCATGGGATAAGACTCAATCATACTGTACCTTTCAAAAGGACATCACTGTAAGTAACAGAATCCCAGAATGGTTGAGGTTGAAAGGGACTTCCAGAGATCATTCAACACTACTCCTCAAGCATGGTCACCTACAGCCAGTTACCCAGTCAGGTTTTGGATATCTCCATGGATGGAGACTCCACAGACTTGCTGGGAGACCTGTTATGGTATTTGACCACCCTGAGTGGAAAAAAACACCAACCAAAAAAACAAAACCACACATAACTTTCCCATCTATCCCAGAGAAGGGCAAAGGGAAATGAGAGCTTTGGTGATTAACACTGATAAATAGAAGTCTGAAAGAGGCAAGAAGGTCCCTTCCCTATGCTGTGATTCAGCAGTCAGATCCCTCATTTGATTTCCCTCTCTTCACAAAACTAAATTGATCATATACCACCTATAACATTTACTTGGCTTTGCTTCCATTTCCATCATTTTATAATATTGCTCATGTTATACTAATAAGAAATAGGATCACCAAGAGGAAGGAGGCAAGATTCAAAGCTCAATAGTCTCGAAAATCCAAGCACTTACTCTCATTTCTTACCCACGTGTAAACTGGAATATGCTGTATTACCACCACATTTGCACATAACCCAGATCAATCAGGAGCATCATATCACCTAACCCTATCAAAATCTTTATCATAAAAGACCCAGAAAAAAACCCAGACGCAGAGTGATTAAGAAGTTGGACAGATGGCAATTGAGGTTCCAGCCTATCTAGTTATTTATCCTGCTACCATCACCACAGTAACACTGGGCATCTCGCGGGCAGATCCTGCTCCTCCAGTAGAGTGATTAGATCCCAGCCCTCAATGCAGCTTCACTCTCCCCATCACAGGTCCCAGGGATATGGCAACAGCTCCCAGCAGCACAAAGCTTTGGTTGATACGTCTGTGCCCGACACAAGATGATCAGGGGACCAGAACATCTTTCATATGAAGAAAGGCTGTGGGAACTAGGGCTGTTCAGTCTAGAGAAGACTGAGGAGGGATTTTATTAATATTTACAAACATTTAAATGGTGGGTGTCAGGAGGTCGGGACATCCCTTTCTTCAATGGTATCTAGCAACAGGACAAGGGGTAATGGGATGAAGCTGCAACACAAAAAGTTCCATTTAAATGTAAGAAAAAACTATTTTACTGTTCAGGTGAGGGAGCCCTGGCACAGGCTGCCCAGGGAGGGTGTGGAGTTTCCTCCCCCGGAGGTCTTCGAGACACACCTGGACGCGTTCCTGTGCGACCTGATCTAGGTGAACCTGCTTCTGCAGGGGGGTTGGACTAGATGATCTCTAAACGTCCCTTCCAATCCCTACCATTCTATGATTCTACGAATAGCTATTCCTCCAAAATGCAGCGATAAAACAGGTGGGATTTGCTGCAAGCCAAATGTGCTCAAGAAGTTCCCAACCAACAGTCCCTTCTGATCTTCCCCACCACTTGCAAATGAGCTTGGTGATAGCAGAGCAACAGTCCAGCAGATCCTAGGTGCAATTATGAGGAAGCTTGTGAAAGTGGATAAAGGATTAGCATTTAACTGCAAGCATAGCTTCTCTTGTCTGCTGTCAATCACTCTGATTTTGTGCTACAGAGTGGTAGAAACCCTAATTAGTGTCTTAGAGAAAGACATTTTGTCCAGCAGGGTGAACTGTTCAGTGTAATCTTTACAAGGGGACAAGCATAACAATGCAGCACCTCTGAATTGGTATTTGTGCTTTTTCAGGCCTTCTTCCAATTAACCTACCGCAAACTCTTCATTCATGTTTTGCTTCTAAGTTCTGTTGTCATGATACAGACAATATACAAGTTTTCATGCAACAGATTTAAGAATTCACCACTGAGCCAGTGCTAGTAGTACCATCCTTCCCTTTCAAAGTCATAATTTGGCATTTGCCTCAAGGACATCACTTCCAGCAAAATCTTCTTAGATGAATGAGAAAAATAATAGAAAATAAAGAAAAAAAAGTGATTTATTTACTTCAAGCATCATTCTGTTTCCACACCTTCCCAAAGATTATTTCATTTTAAGAACAAGCAGTTCTGACACGAGGAACACTCCCTGCTACAGGATCACCCATCATCCTCCCTCCCAATTTAGAAATAAGGTGCTACGCTGCAGGTAGAGACAAGAGGAAGTTTAGCTAAAAATCACTGTATTTATTTAAAGTAATAATAATTTGACACACCAGAACAAAAGACTATGAGCCTCCTTGGCATCCCTGCCTACTCACTCAGCATTGGCTAGAGAAGAAAGCAGTTTTGCTTGGACAGTAAAGGGTCAACGAGGCTGCTGTCACTCCTGCAACACCACCACTGATGATGGACTTCACTCGGGAGCAGACTGTTTCCAGTGCCACAGAAAACCATTTGCATCTCTCCATTCCCCTTCTTCACGCACACATGGAAGGAGGTTGTCTGTATTGGCACTATAATATGGTGTGCTACATTCCATCTGTACCTTCCAAGCTGAAATCCTCAACTCCTGCAGATACGTGGGATAGTCCAGACTAGGTCTTGGGAAACAACCTCATGTACCAAATACTCCCTTTGACAGTCAGGCCCTGCACAAATGTTTATTGGGAATAACCACATCACTGCTTTTTGTGCTACAGGGCTGACACAAAGTCAGGACCGCTTTAGAAACTTCAGCTCCTTGCATTCCTTCCCGTGGCCAAGCCTCTGCCATGTGCATCTCTCTTCAGCAGCCAAGCTCATGAGTTTTGTTTCTGAGATGACTGACCTTGAGGGTTTTTTTTCTGTATTTCAAAGTGGACAGAGCAGTTAGACAGTTGAATAAAGAGAGAGCCCTTAGCACTATATAAAAACATGTTAGACTAGGAAAGACAAATATTTGTACTTCTATCACCATCCTGGAGATAGGAGGGGGAAAAAAAAAAAAAAAAAGTTTTTTTTTTTTTTAAATGCATCTGAAGCCCATTCTCTAGGTGGGAATGGGCACAAAGAGACAGTCCCGAATTCACACAGCTGAACAGGACCAACATCGCTGCAAACATTAAGCAAAATAAAACAGGCTCTTGTTGACACAAGAGAGTCCTTGGACAGATTATCAATTCCCACAGAGATTACACATCATCTCAAGACTGCGGAGATGTGAATTTAAGGGCAGGCAGTAGGTTGCAACAACAGTTTCTGCTACAAGCGAAGGCTTCCTATGGATTCCTTTCCACCACCTCACACTAAGCAAAACCCTCGAATCACAACAGGGCTTTGCCACGTTCTCTGCCGCACCCACACGCAGGCCTCTCCTTCCAGGACCATTGGGGACTATCAGTCCACGTTGCGACAGCACTTGGTCGTGGGCCTGCCGAGGCACCAAGCCAAGCCAGTGGGCAGGGAACACATCCGGCAAGCAAACACGCAGGCTGCTTGTTACAGTGGAAGATCTCAGCTCAGGATATGTCTGCAAAAGCCACTGAACTGCTGCCGTCTGCTGTTGCACAAGAAAGAGGTGCTTCATTGTAATATAAAGCCTGAAATTAAGTGAAGCTGGATTCAGACAGACAGACTGGAAGCAATTGAGGCAGTGAATGAAGCATATGTATCTGTCAGCATTGAACTTGGCTGCTCTTCCCACTGACAATACAACAGGGGGAAGCCCAGACTCTAAAGGAAAATAGTTAAAGAGAGTGACAGACAATACAGATCCTCTTTTCTGCCCCCTTAGGAGATAGGAGCATCACTCCCGTCTGACAAAATAAATGGAGCTCAGAGTAGCATTCCCTTTCAGCCTCTCCCCATCTGACTTTGTGCCCCAAAGTCAATAAATTTTAATTGGCAAGAGCAATCTGTCAAACAACATTGGCCTACAGTTTTCTTCCAGCATTTCTGCCAGGAGTACTAAATATCCAAGGCAGCACAAACTGAGCGAGGCACTCTGGGTAAGTCAAGCACAGCCTCAGTCACATTAAGCTAATTGTTCCAGAATTAATATTTTTTCATTTAAAAGTTAGACTTGGTACAAACCTGTGTGGACTTACGGTCTGCCATGAACATTCCCAGTCGTTTGTAATAGCATCTGTGCAGCATATATGGAAGAAAGACAAATATGAGGCAAGTTAATATTTATCTTTCCTTTTTTAAAAAAAATTTGTCCTCTAGCCAATGTCACCAGGGAGTCTCCAGGACAGACAGAAAGAAAAAAAATAGGAGTTACCACATCAGATGAAGTAGACACCTGTTTCTAACCATGCTCAGGCTTGAAGAAGATGTTAAAACCAAACATAAATCCTTTTTTGAACATCCAGTTGAGGAAGAAACTAATAAAGAACAACCTCCTAACCCACAGTAGCTGGAATTCTGGGCCAGAGCAACCCTTGAACCAAAAAGGTTTACAACCTTTCCAAATTTGTTGCCACCCAAAGCTCAGGGAAATAACTCCAGGGATTACTGTCATACATAAATATCTGGTTCTTTCTTGGCTCTCATGTTCTTCACCTCAGTGACACTTCGGCTGTGGATTGAATTGCACATCCTACATGTTGTCTCATGCTGTCTTCTTGTCTTTTTTTTAAAAAAAAAAACAAAAACACAAACATTGTTCATTTGTTTTAAAAATCACACTGAAGTGACTATTTCTACGTTCAAAGAAAAATATCAGCATAAAGAAAGTAAGGAAGGCTGTTTCTGAAATCCTCTGTGTTTCTCTAAGCACACACATCAGGAAATAATGTTTGCTTATGTAAATGTACTAAACTATATTCTCAAACCGAGCAGATGGCACACCCTTGCCATACAGCTTTCACAGACTGCACTTTCACTCCTTAAATATCCCCTGAAGTACCAGATGAAGTCTGTATAGGAAA
The DNA here is from genome assembly GCA_013401255.1 of Urocolius indicus. Taxonomy (NCBI): domain Eukaryota; kingdom Metazoa; phylum Chordata; class Aves; order Coliiformes; family Coliidae; genus Urocolius; species Urocolius indicus. The sequence goes on along the minus strand of WBNH01003633.1, from coordinate 66,249 downwards.
AGCATACCTTCCTACCCAACAACTTCTGCACGAGTTATTTGAGGACATTTCAGCCTCCACTCACACTGCAAATGTTGGTATTATAAATTGCTGCAGTGCTCTTGGAAAGCACTCAAACTGAGGAGAGACATTTTGAAGTTACTCTTATGTAGAAATTCTTTTCTTTGTTAGTCTGAACATCTTGGGGAGTGGGAAGAAGGCAGCAGGGGGAACAACAAAAGCTGATCATCTTTGACTTTAAATACAGAACAGCACAACCAGAGAGTGATTTTAAGATCCAGATTGGACATCCAAATTCAAAAGAGATGTTTTAGTTCAATGACAAATTATGGGGTTTAAGAGCATTAGGTTATATATTAGAAATAAAAATAAAAAGTCTTGCCAGCCTTGAAGTCACCACCTGAAGGTTTGCAGGTCACTGTGAAAGAAATCAGGGCAGACCTCTCAAGGCTTTTTTCCTAAAGCCTGAAAACTCATAGCTTCCTTCAAGATGTAGTCTCTTTTGCCCCTCTAGGTAGGGAAATCCACTAAGAACAAAAAAAAAAATTCTTCTTTGGCTTTCTGGGTTATGTTTGAAGGGATCTCAGGTAGGTACGTGAACCCATCCCCAGTTCAAAGTAAAGCCACCTCCCACACCATTCTTTCAACTTTAGGATATCTCATTTTTGCTAGATACAAAGTTTTCAAGAGTGTATTTTCTGCTGCAGAAAACATTCAAGCTCATGTTTCCAGCAGACCCCTACGCCATTTTTCTCATAGTTTAGTTTTGGTTTCTTCTGTAAGCAAGAGCTTTCCACATGACTCTGGGCAGGGCAGGGGGCCAAGAGACCCCACTGAGAAGCACCAAGAGCATTTCATGTGCTGTGTGCTCTATGCTGCCTACATTGTCAACTCCCAGGGTTGACAGTTTTCTTTAAAAAAGATAAATGATCTATGAAAAAGTTATTCCAAATGGATTCTATTGAACCTTGCTTGGTTTCAGACATCATATACTATAAATTGCTTTGATTTTTCTGGATTTGACATTGTGCCTGCATTTCTGCCTCATAAGGAATTTAACATTAGCCTCCCCAAATGGTTCACTGAGGCCTTTCCAAGTGTCCTGTGGTGAACAGACTAGAGCCAGCAACCCTAAGCAAGAGTGTTCGGGCCCTAGAGATCCTGGAATAACAGGAGCTCTCTGACCTTAGAGGATCTTCTTGTTCAAACATTTGTAGCCTTCTCAATTTATTTGGTTTTGGCCTGCATCTTTGTGACTAAAATGGTGGGCTTTCACTCAGAATTAAGGAAAGACAGAAGCAAACCTGTTCCCCCCACCAATACCTCAGGTTTGGCTGCCTCCAAAAAAGAGACTAAACTTTTATTGCATGCATGGCATAGCTGTGGGCTGAAACTTGGGCTGGAGCCAAGACTAACATTATGGAGAAGACATGCAGGAGAGTAATTGAACACTTTGAGGGAGTTTAGTTCCAGCCTGAAGAGTCCTACACATGAAGCCCAAAACCAACTCAGCAGACAGAGGTGAAAAAAAAAATGTTCCTAGGTTTGTTAGAACAGACATGGGCACCTGCTAGAGTGGGTCTTACATTCACATATGAAACAGCAGAGTAAACACTGATTTGATCATTGACGCTTATTAAACCAAGTTGCCCTGTGTGGCACATCAAGGAGTTTCCCTACAGCTACAACAGATGGCTTTGGTCTGAGCAAGTGAATCATCACAGAGTCTCAGAGGGATGTATGGGTAAATGCCAGTTCTGACTCTTTGCACAGATAGAGAAAAGCAAATGCAACTGCCAGCCACACCTAGGATATGAGAGACAGATTCATTGGAGGACAGGGGAACCTAAATGCATCACATTCTTTAGGCTGGAAAGGCATTTGGTCTCTACTAGAGGGTCAGAAAGTTTAAGGCATCTAACTGAAATACCTCTGTTCTTCTTGCTAGTGTTGATTTCCTTCATCCCTTAGGTCAGTCAGCTTTTTCCTACTTGCATCATGAATCAAGGAAGGGTAGCGATGTTAGCAACCCTCCACGGTGGGACAACCTCTCTCACTCATTCACTGAGAGGGATATATATATTTTTTTTAACTTATCACCTCTCAGATAGACTACATAGAAGAAACAGTCACTCCAGGGCTACACATCCTCACACGGTACTGCTCAGCAGAGAAGCCACGGCTCAATTTACTGCCAATCAGAGCTTACAGTACGGCTGTGCCATATGGAAACTGAGATGGGGGCTCTGTTCCTAGTCCTGGCAAGGAGGGAGGAGGAGGAGGAGGAATATATCACCCACTCTTTCTCCTAAAATAGGTGCAGCCCACTGCTCAGCTTTTGGGCTTGTTGCAACCAAGATGCATTGCATGAAAGTCCAAGAGCTGTGTCTGGTTTGCAGCAGATTTGGCTTCAAATGGGAAGTTGGAAACTTCTTCTCCTGAAAGACACTTGGCTTTCTAAGCACAGTCCAGGTATCCCAGAAATCATGCGTTCAGCTGACCTGTGCTCCATTTAGGAAAAAACTTTTGTTGTCTCCTTCCTCATGACACTCTCCTGCACTGCGTAGGACCTGGTACATGAAATATCCACATGCACAACATTAGTGGCATTTGTGTTTTCAGAAAATTAACCATTAGCAACTTCCAAAGTTTACAGTGGTGAAGGAGTCCCTCAGTCCTCAAGCACAATTCTTTTTGGAAGTTCTTGTATTATTGTAATCACAGAACTAAGTAGGTTCTCTCACTAATCACAGAAAGCCTTCTGCGGTCAATGGTAAATCCAGCAAAAATATAACTCTTGTTCAGTCTTCTGGGCAGGAACAGACTACACGGGCAACACAAGCAAATCAGTTCATCCTTCCTTCTTCCTTCCCAAGTAGGGATATGTTGGAGATGTGGAACCGGATATGCTCATGAGTGTGCTCATGTTTCCCCCTCCCCATCTTGGATGTCCTCAGGTTAAACAATCGTAGAATTAAGATAATCCTGTTTGCCCAACTAACTGTTCACCAGACTTCTAATAGCCTACATATGCCCTTGTTGTTAGAGCATAGTGACAAGCGTAACAGCTGGCTTTATTACTTTCATTTTTTACACTCATAGTTAAACATTAAACAACAGCTGTGCAGAAAGGAAAAATTCAAAGTGCATCTCAGAGGAAAAGGGAACTAGAAAAGCAGTAAGACTACATCATAGCAAATTAATACTTTTCACAGTGAGGAATAAGCTTGACATGTCTCTCTGTTCACAGATTGACTCCAGAAGACTCTCACGGCAGAGGTGGCTGCGCATCTCCTCAACACAGCTTTACTTTTTAGAGCTACACTGCTGGAATTAAGGCCTAAATCCTAGATGCCAACTACAAAAAAGCCTGACAGTTCTCCCTGCCTCAAGACACCAGTTGAAGTGTTTCTGCACCGCATATAAAAGGGCTTTCTCTCCACACAGAGAGAAGAGATCTGGCAATGTATACATACGTAAGAGTGTCAGTGAGGTGACTTGGTCTGCATATAAGTATTTTTATTTTATACACTCAGGAATTGCACAAAAGGGAAGTCACTTGCCTGTCTCAAAGCAGCTCTGATCCAGAGCCCCGAGTTGTATTTTCTTTATCTTTTATACATCTGCTCATGAATACTCTCACTTAGGACGTGCTTTTCCCTGTCCCTGTTGCATGTGTACCTGTATCCCAAGGAGTAAGGAAGATTGTGGGGATAACATCCCTTCTTTCTGTCATCCATTGTTCAAGCATTGCTCTATTCAGCTGCATTCTCAATTGTGCCCCCGGCAGCCGTAACACATGAGCAACCAGAACATATACTAATGGGTCACAAGCAAGCCCTCACACATTGTCCTTGGCTTCAAGTTGTACCTTGCCTGGTAGGCCTGCCTTCATGAGAGGGCAGCAGAGAGGGGGAAACAGCAAATTCATCACATCAGGAAGACAAATCCCCATTTTAGAGCCACACCTGGCTTTGCTTCAGAGAAAAAGCAATTAAACTCACACACTGCAGCTCTTGCACATGGGAAATGCTCTTTTTATTCAATTAAATTTCCTGTAACTAAGGTTAATGGTCCATGTGGTATCTGCCTGAAGGTATCAGAGGCTTCTGTCTGCCCTACTGTCAGCACAGAGAACCGAAAAGACCATGAAGACCAGGAAAGAGTTCACAAGTGGCAGGCAAATGCTGGATGGTGTTCTACTCTAAGAGTCTGAGGTTAAAGATTGCAGCAGAAGACAAGGACCAGCACACTAAGCTTTCACAGAACTTGCATTCCTTGCAAGACAGCACACTTGTAAGCATCTTCAAAACTCCTGCACAAGAAAAACTTGCCCACAAAAGCATGGTCCTAGATTGAAGTCAAGACTTCCACTGACAAGCTTTTAAACCTTAAGCAATCCTCATCAAGAGGGAGATGCTGAGCCACCAGACACATCAACCTCTGCCCGTGACCAGGGCATCAAGAGGAGACAGAGTTGTGTTTTCCTCTCCTCGGGTCAGGGCTGCAGCTGGGCATGAGGCTGCACAAACTCACAGTCTGTTATCCCAGTTAGGCCAGACACCTCACAGGCTTCTGTTGGTTTAGCTCAGGAATAACATCTGTAGTGCTTCTCACAGATGAATCATAGAATGGTTTGAGTTGGAAAGGACCTTTAAAGATCATGTAGTCCATGGATAGGGGGACATCTTTCACTAGATAAGGTTGCTCAAAGCCCTATCCAACCTGAACACTCACAATGATGTACATCCACACCTTCTTTATGCAACCTGTTCCAGTATCTCACCATTCTCATTGGAAAATACTTTTTCTTCCTGATGTCCAATCCATCTTTCTCTTTAAATCTTTCCCCTTGCCCTGTCACTACAGACCATTGTAAAACGCCTTTCCATCTTTCTTACATGTCCCATATATAACATTGAAAGGCTACAATAAGGTCTTTCTGGAGCTTTCTCTTCTCTAGGACCTCCCCTATCCTCAGAACCATATGGACTAACTCTTCCAAATTAGCTTTCATAGCAGAGGCTTTTAAAGCACATTCATGGCACTGCTTGGGGAGTTTGGTGTTGAAAAAATACTAAGTCTCAAACTTGAAGTTTCCCGTCTTGACCAGCTTATTACCTCTGCAGAGATTTCATGTGCCAGCATACAGGAACATGGAAATTAGTCCACTAAACTTTCCACTTAAACACTGCACTAGCCTGCACTGGGTGGCTCTTCCCAGCCATGAGAATAACATAGTGCTTAAAGCAGCCATCGAGTAGAAGATGTATTTAGATACCCACAAACACCATTGAGAAGCTGTGTGCTCCCTCCCTCCCCCACTCCTCTATCACTCTAGTTCTCCAGGAGAGAAAGCTTTGTGGAAGATGTCCAGCAACACAAAACGGCTTCAAAGAGAAGGAACTAGATTCAATTTAACTGAAGTGAGTATTCATGCTACCCCTGCTAACAAGCCGCAGACAACATTTGGTCTGCCAATGGGCCCTCAGCACAATACCCAATACCTGTAAGACCAGAAGAAGCCTAACTTACACCACCACCAAGTTCTGTAAGGAGGCTCATGCCCAAAGAGTGCTTTTGGCCTCCTGGGTTCCGTGGTGACACCCAACAGTTAAGTAAGATTGGGCTCAGTTGCATCATAGCCCTGACACACAGCTCCTACCCCATAAATACCAGGTGCATTTTATGGCATAGTAACATCCAGAAGAAAGACCGATCTTTAAAGATCTGCGTCTTTTGGAATTTCAAAGTAAAGCAAAGCAAGGGATGATTGTACATAGGGAGATGGTCTAGCAGTTGATAGGGCTAGGACAAAGGCTGGACTCAATGATCTTAAAGGCCTCTTCCAGCCCAAATGATTCTATGATTAACACCACCTCCCCCTGCTTCCCCCCCCCCCCTTTTATCATCCTCTCTACCAACTCCCTTCATATTGAAACATTAGAAACATAGAGCAGAAAAAGCAATGTTCACCATTTTCTCTTGTCCTGTGCAACTGAGGGCAGGAGGGAGGATTCATTTGCCCGATGAACCATCTTTTGGTACATCAGAACATCTTACCCAGGCAATTAACATCCAATCCAAACAACGGGGGCAGAGTTTCCAAGGTACCACTTAGCTATTTGAAGATAAACACATTAAAAAGGGGGGAGGGGGGGGAAACCCACAATAGCTAGGCATACATAAATGACAGGTTTCCTTCTCCCATCAAACAAACAGCCATGGCTTTAGCAGCTCTGCCCCACAGCCTCCCCCACCACCTGCTCTGCCCTGTCTCACTTCCCAGCCTCCCAGGGGTGAGCACCCTGATCCTACAAGAGCGCTCAAGTGTGAAAAATGGCATTTTAAAAGGCTTATTAAGTGCACGACAGCCCCCCCCCCTTTTTTTTTTTTTTTTAAAGAAGTACTATTACCCTCGTAATTCCCTTCTAGACTTTAAACATATTTTGCTGCTAGAAGCGCTAGATACCAATCCCTGTCCGGAGCTTGCACCAAACCGCCTACCCACTCCGTGCCCTCGCAGCCCCGAGGCTGCCTCGCAGCTGCTTTGGCCGTGCCCGGTAAGCCCGTGGGTGCACCGCGGCTCCGGGTCCCCGCGGCGGCGGCAGGAGGATGCGGGCGGGTGAGCGCAGAGGGAGAGCCCAGCCCGCTCCCGCACGGCTGCGGAGCCGCAGCGGCAGCGACAACCCCTTCCCAACCGCACCGGCGGAGGGAGGACGGGGCGCGGGGAGCACACACGGTGCGTTCCCCCGGGCGCTCCGGGGGACGCTCTTACCTGCCCGGGCTCGCTGCTGTAGGCGAAAGCGTAGACTCGTTCCGCGCTGATGTTCACGGCGCCCCGGTAGACGCGGCCGAAGGCGCCGGGCACGGGGCCACCCCCCGCCGCCGCCGCCGCCGCTGCTGCTGCTGCTGCCGCTGCCCATAGCAGGCTGCAGAGCAGAGCCCCGGCAGCCGGGGCCGCCTCTCCGGCCATGAGGCTCGTCGCTGCCGGCCCCGCGGGGCAGCCTCACGCCCGCCCGGTGCGGCACCTGGGCTGTCTCTCCCAGTCAGGGCAGGCGCTCAGGCGCTTTATTTGCAATTTAAATAAATAGCTCGGCCACACGCACAAGCGACAGGGGAGGCGCAGAGCTGGCCCCGGACACCCCCGCCCCTCGACCGGGGAGCGTCCCGCAACTTTCCCTGGAGAAAGACCCTCCGGCTGCCGGTCGGCGAGGAGGGGAGGGAGGGGGAGGGAAGGGAGGCTGGCCGGCGAGCTGACCGGCCCCGTGGAGGAGGGTCTCCTCCCTGTGCCCGGCCCAAAATTCTCGGCAGGCAGGTCCGTGTGTGAGTTTTGGCTTTCGAGGAGCAGTGCTGTGCGCTTTGGGGCACGCCGGCACCGTTAGGCACATGGGTAGGGGACCAGGGAAGCGGAATCAGCAGGGTTTCGACACCCCCGGCCGCCCTCGTCCCGCACTCCGCCGGCTTGCTGGAGCAATGCATTGCACCTTGCACAGGGCCATCCCCAACCTGTGTATTTTGGCTGCTCGTAACTTTGGGACAAATGCCCTCGTCTTTTAGTTCAGTCTGAAAGCATGAAAGGCAGCAGCAAAATGGTATTTTGTTAATCCAAGCATGGCTAGAATTAAGGCAGCTTCTGTTTTTTGAACCACTCAGGAAACTGCTGCAAACCACACCATGATATTCTTGCCCTCTTTGTCAAGGTGGGAATGATATTGCTGGGCTGTGACAAAAGGGCCGGCCTCTCTCTCATGGCTTGTCCTATGTTCCGCTCTTCAAAACATGTCTGGAGAATGTGTCAAATCCCGTGGTGGAGGGATGTACTTTTAAGTTAGAAAAGGCAAAGTGTTACTAGAAAGAAAATGGATAGGTTTTTTTGACTGAGGATGAACTTGTAGGAGCCACAGTTTTATAAAGTCAGCCTGCAGTCACCAACTGCAATGACTCTGGCCACAAAAGCTTTCCAACTTGTAGGCTTTGTTTTTAAGACTTAGAGATATCCAGAGGGGTCACGCATCGTCTTTGGAGGAAAAGTTGCAAAGCTCAGCAAAACAAGCCAGCACGGGTTATGTCGTCGTTTTGATCTTTGAGCCTTTGTGTGATATCTGCCAAGAGAAAAAACTCCAAAATTATTGTCAGCGATTTCTGTGTTTGTCTTGAAGCAGGCTGCCATTCAACTCACCCTGCTTTTTGTCAGAGTCCCAAGAAGTTGCATTAAGGGCAAAAAAACCCTCTGTTTCAGATCTGCTGGAAGGTGGACACTCTAAAACAAGGAGTTTGACTTTCAGCCTAAAGTATTATGCTGTGTAGACCAGGAGACCCATGCAATATCACCTTGCAGCTCTTGTGACTCTGTCTTGCCTCTTTCCAGGACAACGGTGTGACCTGTCCTGGGGGACTTCAAGCACTAGTGGCACTGGAAGATTTGTGGCTTCCCCTCCCCAGCCTGTGGACCCCAGGGCTCCTGAACCCTACAGTTCCTTTCTCACCCACTGCATGCTCAGAGGTACCCCTGGCAGAGCCAGCAACCCTCTAGCATGGGCCAGAGGGAGGAGGCTGGGGAGCATATCCTCCCCCAGAGAGAAGAGGCTTTGAGCAACAAGAGGAGGTATGGCAAAGCAAAAGCATGTCAGGGCCATGCAAGGATGCTCAGAGCAATGTGACAAATGGTACAAGGCTGATATTCTGCAAATCAAGGTAGCTTTGGCAGTTGCAAACAATTTTTGTGTCATTTGGTGCTGCACATGTTTCAAATCAGGAGACCAGTGTGGTGTCATGGCATTGTCTGTCCTCAGTTGTGTTCATGGCAAAGAACTGTCACTTCGTGTAGCCCACACTTTCCAATGCAGAATTATGGATTTCTTAAAGTACTGACCCTGATTGGATCCATGTTTCATATCTTACCAAAGACTACACATTTTTTTTCTTGTTTTGAGTTTGAGAACTCAAGGGTTTGTTTGTTTGGGTTTTTTTTTAATGTAATACTTTGTTCTTGTCTGTATTGAATTTCATGTCACTGGGGTTTTTTTGAGGCTCTTCCTGCAATTTGGCAATGTTAAACCTTTGTTGAAATCTTTGCCTATGAAGAGTGGGACTGTCCAACTCGGTGGTGTTTGCAGAAGTTTGAAGTCAAAGGTCAATTCCAGCATTCAAGTCACTAATTAAAGTAATCAATCCTAGCAGACAGATTAAATCTCTTAATCTGATATACCTTGCTACCGACAGAAAAACATCCGCTGCTACAGTTTGGCAATAGCTTTTCAATCACCCACCTCATCATGTTAGTAACACCTGAGACCTATTGGCCTTCATGAGAATGGTCATCAAGGCAATGTCAAAAGCCCTCCTGAAAGTCAAAATATGTTTTTGCCATTCCTTTCAGCACCTACTAAGTCAGTTACCTCGGCAAAGAAATAAATTAGGTTACTCTGACACGATTTATTCTGGACAAATGCACACTGCCTGCTTCTTATCACTTTATTGTTATTTAGTTGCTTGCACACTGATTGCCAAACAGCTTGTTTCATTATCTTTCCAGATAACAAATGGAGGCTGGTTGATTTTTAAGTCTTCATGCAGCCCTTTTAATAAAGATGGGAGCACATTTTCCCTTTTCAGTTCCACCTGAATCTTGTTTTTGAACAGCAGTATGTATTTTGGAAGAAAAACCTAGTCCCTGTAAGATAACAGATGCTGACCCATACAGTGGTCTGGTATTTGTGCATGTGCCACAGTACTCTGGCATCAGGGGCTAGCAAGGGCCAGATGCTCCCTAAGAAACAAGGAGCTGAGTGCCATAACGTGGCCAGCAGAGTAAGCAACTCACTAGCCAGGGCCCCATATCACAGAATCTGAACAAGGCAAGCAGGCCAGGCCTGGAGGTGGAAGCTGAGGTCAACAGAGAGTCCAGATCACCAGGCAAATCCATGGTGATGGGATAAGTCTGAGGTCAAGTCAGGAACACAAATTAGCCAGTCAGGTCTAGTGATGACAGTTGGGGAGGGACACAACTCCATAATCAGCAAGTAAGTCCACAGCAATGAGGCAGGTCTGAGGTCTAGTCAGGAAGTTGTCAGCAGGGCCAGGTCGATGGGATACAGGTCTGGCCATCACACAGTTTTAGCTGTAGCTCAGGCAGGGCCAAGCAGTGGACCCTCGACTGAAATTCAACTCCCATGGGAAGGGGGAGGTCAACCATCAGCGAGGTCTTCCCACAGCCATGCCTCCAAGGTCACTAGAGGGAAGGGGGTAGCCCTCAGCTGTTCTATCTCTATAGGTTGGCATTGAGCCCAGGGTGCCAGACCTCCAGGAAAGAGGATTATGCTCTCACGATCTTTGCCTCTGTGTGAGTGGCACATATTTCCTAACATGGCCCATTTTTCCAGAATAAGCAAAGCCCAGGGTTGTGATTGTCTCAAGGGAAGGAGGAACTCTGCTGAATCAGAGGCTCACGGGAGTCGGATTTGGTGTTTTTGTTTTGTTATGGGGTGGGTGGTTTTGTGTTGTGGGAGGCAGGGTTGTGCTATAGTACAAAAGTAGAAAATTTCATTGCTATTGAGGGGAAAAAAAAAACAAGCACAGTAAAGAAATTATATTCCTCCTGGTAACCAGGGATGCAAAAACATCCAGAATAGATGAAGGATCTTAATTACAAAGGAATTCTCCACATCATGCTAGCTTGGAAGGGGAAAGGGAAAGAGTATAAACGTATAACAAACCAAATTGTTTGGAAACCTGATGGTTTTAAACCACTGCTGTTTGAATACGTAGTCTCCATCTTATGTAAGCTCCACTGTGAGTTACTAGATGCTGTAGATGCTCAGCTGGATTCTGCAGAGATAACGCAACATTTTCAGGCTCTGCTGTAAATGCAGTGTGAAGAACAACAAGAACTGAAAGGTAGACAAGCTTTTAAGAAATCTGATAGAACCTGGTCCCCTTTTTATAAGTGGCCAATGTGTTTGAGAACAGGCTGGTTGAATGAGAAGTGTCTCTGGCTTGTATTATATTTGCGTGTATTGGGTATTTAACATTGCTATTTGATGGTAATTAATTATTAATTACAGAGAGGTTTAAGAGGTTTCAAAGTGGATAGTGTTTAGATCTAATTGTGTCTTTATTGCTTTGTTCTTCAGTAGACCTTGTTCTGCAAGACAATTTAAAGTCGTGTTAAGAAAGAAATCCAGATATGCACTTAATTTATGCTTTTGGGTTCCAAATTCTCAAATAAACACAAAGTGATGAATCCAGCACATTGCCTTGCACATGTGCCTAGGATCAAGGATCTATGTCACCATGGGCTGAACTCATGCTTAGTTTCAAGTTGCATATTGTATCTATGCTTAGTCCCCAGATGAAAACTGTAGTTCAGGTGCAGCCTCCGGTATAAAAAACACTTAGCCATATTTGCAGCACTTGAGCAGAGGGATACTATTTCTGCCCTTTTTTTTTCTTCCCTCATAATTTCAGTTCTCTTTTTGTATTATATACAACACAATCCCTTTGCTCGTCACATTAGCCATTACCAACTGCACCTTCACATAAATCTTTTTACAGTGAAGTTTGTAAAGCCAGAATTAGATTGATGAAGACATTGAGCTTCAGGAAATCTTGGTGAAAACTTTAAGCAAGGAAGCAGTTTTGAATGAAAGGCTAATAAACCATATGTCTTCACTTTCCAGTTTCCACCAAAAAAAAACATTAAGCTGACTCTACTACAAAACATTGACTCTAGCCCTTCACGGCAATTTACATCTTGTCTCTATGTGGAGGATCTGTGTCATATTCATGGGGCAAGCCCGTTGCTTTGTGGAGGCTAGAAATTCTTTGTGCTTTGGGAGGTAGACCTTTCCTCAGTGGCTCAGGTAACGAAGTCTGTTTGTGTAAATGCAGTCAAAGGCCACTCTTCAATTCAATGTGGTCTTACTTTAATGGTCTATGTGACATTCTGCTCTGCATAGCCCATAATAGGATCGGAAATACGTTATCACATGGCGAAATTTCCAAAGCTTCCTCAGTGGGACATCGAGAGATGGCTTGGGAGGGTACTCAAAGCAAGGAGGGACAGTTGAAAAATTAAGGCAAGAGGTGGAAGGCATGCTAGAGAGACATTGCTATGAGCAGCTAATGGAGATGTCAGTCTTATTTAACATCTTTATCAATGACCTGGATGAGAGGAGGGAGTGTACTCTCAGCATGTTCGCTGATGATACTAAACTGGGAGAACTGGCTGATTCCCCAGCAGGCTGTGTTGCCATTCAGCAGGATCTCGACAGGCTTAAGAGTTGGGCAGAGAGGAACCACATGAGGTTCAACAAGGACAAGTGCAGGGTCCTCCATCTGGGGAGGAACAACCCCATGCACGAGAAAAGGCTGGGGATTGACCTGCTGGAGAGCAGCTCTGCAGAGACAGAGACCTGGGAGTCCTGGTTGACGATAAACTAAGCATGAGCCAGCAATGTGCCCTCGTGGCCAAGAAGGCCAATGGCAGCATGGGATATGTTAAGAAGAGTGTGTCCAGCAGGTTGAGGGAGGTTCTCCTCCTCCTCTACTCTGCTCTAGTGAGTCCTGTGTCCAGTCTGGGCTCCCCAGGTTAAGAGAGACAGGGAACTGCTGGAAAGAGTCCAGCAGAGAGCTACCCAGATGATCAGGGTAGCCTGGAGCCTCTTTCTTTCAAGGAAGGGACTGGGGCTATTTATCTTAGAGAACACTAAGGGAGGATCTCATTAACAAGTATTTTAAAGGTGTTTGTCAAGAAGATGGGGCAGCACTTTTCTCTGTTGTCTCAAGTGACAGGACAAGGGGTAATGGACAAAAGCTGGAACAAAAAAAGTTCCCATTCAAATACAAGTAAAAACTACTTTGCTGTGAGGGAGCCCTGCCACTGGAACTGGCTGGCCAGGAAGGGTGTCAAATCTCTTTCTCTGGAGGTTTCCAAACCCGCCTGGACGCGTCCCTGTGTGGCCTGACGGGAGGTTAACCTGCTTTAGCAGGGAGTTGGACTGGACAATCTCTAGAGGTCCCTTCCAACCCAAACCATTCGATGATTCTGTGTATAAAGAGCCCTCTCCGCACAAGGCTGGAGTTGCCACGGCACTAGCGTACTTCGGGGGAGGCGGGTTCCTCTGCACCCCTGAGCTCTCCCCTGGAGGGAAGGGAAGACTGGCACAGAAAACCCGAGAGGTATCTGCGGGCACTGGCGATATGCACCCCCCCACGCAGCGCCCTGCGGCGGGAACGAGGCGTGAGCTACGGCTCAGCGAGGATGAGGAGGGAAGTTAACAGGGATGACGTTTCGGCGCGGGGCGGGGACAAGACACGACACCGCGATTCGCCGCGGGGGGGG
>WBNH01003633.1:0-51402 GCA_013401255.1 Urocolius indicus | reverse complement strand
CACAACAAACTCACTTCTGACTTTTGATGTGTTCTCTGGTTCCTGTTTGTAGAGTACCGTCCACGATTTGACAGTCCACCGTGCCACTCCTGAGGACATTGTAAGTCTGGTAGCAATCACTGCTGCTTCTCTGTAGCAAGGAGATTTGGCTGGTTGTCTCACATAAGTGTTTACCCTACTTGTGGGGATGTTTTCTGCCAATGTTTAGTCTCCTTTTCTAAGTTTCCGAAAATATGGGTTCTTTAGTGTTAGTGCTTTGTTTACGGTATCATTTATTCTCAACTCTGGCGGGTTGGTGTTTTACCAGTTTTGTGTTTCCTTTGGGAAGGAATAGCTGTAGTTTTTATTATGATAAAATGTATACCAGCATAAAAATATAAATACCTAAAAACACAGTCAAGTAGTTGGAGTTAAGCCTCATGTCTGCTGGAAGGACTGAAAGAAGTGTTATTTTAGGAATCTCTCTAATTTGGAGGGTATTCAATTTTTATTTAAGCGGTTATTTAACATAATTTATTTTTACAGAATGACCTGTCCATTACAAAAGATGTGAATTCCATTTCATATTCCTTGGTAGCAGTGATTGCCAGGATGGAATAAGCATTATGAGCTGTTGTTGCTTACAAATTTTGACAGGTTTGTCAGGATAGATGGGCACAAGAGTAGAGAGAGACTTGGTTCTAGAAATAGTTGGCTTGATAGCCTGCAGACTCTTTAGCAAGCACCTCACACATTTAATTTGTATTTAAACTGTGTATGTTTAAATTAATATCTCATTGGAAGAAAGAGAGAGAATGTATCTGATGAATGATGGTGTTAAATCGGAAAGACACATTATGCCTTTTATGCATATTATAAGTAGTAGTGTTTGGGTTTTTTTCCTGTCTTTGCAGCTGAGGAAACTTCCTGACTCAGTGGTATAGGGCAGATAGAAGCTGTAAGACTTTCCAAGCTCAGCTTTGGAGTTGCTTTAAATTTGGCTGGTACTGATGGCATTTAACACTTCTGGTTGTTTATGAAGCTGTCATTGGTACTACCGTGAAGCTAATATAAAAAGTATTCAGCTCATGAATGAGAAAATCAAGAAGATCTTGTTGGAATTACCCTGAAAGTTTTGCTTCAGATTATCCCTTGATTTCTGAAACGGTTTCTTTTACATTTATCTAGCTGCGTCGCCATGAAATACACAAATCAAAAAACAAAGCACTGGCACATCTGGAATTACAAGAGAAAGCACAGAAGAAAAAATGGAAGAGGCAAAACCAACTGGCTACTGATTCCTTGGAGAAAAGGAAATTGACTCTGATGCATGAGGTGAGAGCCAAATCTGCGCTTTCAGTCTGCTGCAGATAGTTTGCAGCAGTAGCAGAAAACCCCGCTCCTGCACATAGGTCAACATTTGCTCCTCTTGCTTTGTATATGCATACACTCTCCTTCCTCTGTGTGCCTTGTGCGTGCAATGATTGGAACAGGCTGTCTAACATATTACTGTTCTATACAGTTGTGCATTTGATCCTTGTTGCCTGGTCATGGCCTCTGTAATTTTGCAGGCTTCTTTGCATCTGAACAGTAAATGTTTGCAGAGTTATACTGTGTGTTGTGAAAAGAATCTGTATTGTGTTCTTGTTGCTCTCTTGCCTTTTTTTTCCCCCCTTCTCCTGTCTAGTATTTTTCTTTGATGGAAGCATGAACGTTTCTGTTTCTGCAAGGGACGTCCTTATCTGCCGTTGCTTATTTAAACAGAGAGAATACAAAGTCATAGGGACTGAAAGGGTGAGGCAAGGAAGTACTTGTCTGGAAAGAAAGCTGACACCACAAAAGTTGAGGAGCTGTAGCTGCTAGGAGACAATTTTGCCATCTGGGTATTGAAAAGCTTGTTCTTTAGGTGTTCTGAAGCACTCTAACTGAAAAGATACTGTTTATTTGTGTTTGGATATTGAACTGTAGTAGCAAACCTAAGCTTAGCTAAGAGACAACAACTGCTACTGTCTGAAAAGAGTGGTAGACATGTCAGGTAGGTCTTTGCTATGTGTTATGAAAATTGATTTCAAAACCTAATCATTGGCTTTCAGACCTCATCAGCACTTGAACAAACTGAGAATTGCTCTTGTTAGTAAAGGACGATGATGAACAGTGTTGACTTAGCAGTTAAAATAAGCATGATTTAGTAATCCTGTAAATATGCAGTGGATTAAACACTACAGACCTCTCTTTTATGTCTTGTTTTCAGAAGTCTTTTTCTGATCTCAGAGAACATTCAGGCACAGACAGAAACAAAGTACTTAGAACTGAAGATTACCACCTAGTTTCCTATTTGATACACGTTTCTCTCCAATCACAGTAGAATTATTGTGTTAAGGGCATTGTGCTAAACCCCAAACTTTATTTATGGCCTTTGTTACTTTCATACTTTTCTGCCAAGTGCATTTTGGTGGACTACTCAAAAAAGCTGTGGGGTTTATATTGATTTCTCTAATATAACAGCAGGCTACTTCTAATAATACTTCCATGCAGAAATAAATCATATATCACAAAAGTAGATTAGATCACCTGCTCTGAGATTTGGTTGGATTACCTATGACGTGTTTTTTTTATTTTGCAGATGTGAGACTTGTGGTTAGGATCTACTCTTCTGTGTTTATTGCCCTTTCTAATGACAATGCACAAATTTCAATTGCTGTTGAGTGGCTTTCCCCTTCATATTTAAGAGATTAATTTGTTCAACATACTCTGTGTCTACTTCTGAATCAGAGAAGAGATGCTTCCAGATAGGAAAATAAAAGGAGATGATGCCAGGCAAGGTTGTTGCTGTTTGAAACACTGGCATCTCCTTCTGTGCAGAGAGGAAGATAGATGGAGAGAGAGTTAATATGTCCCTAGCTTAAATCTTCTTAATTGTTGGCTCCTGTTGTTCAGAGTAACTCGGGACGCCCTTCAGTCTGTGTCTCCCGGTACAGCACAATGGATTGTCCCGTTGTCTCTTATCTTAGTGATCTTTTTTTTTCCTTATTTACTGCTATGACAGTGTAGTTTTCTGAGCCTCTTGAATCCGGTTCAACTGCAAAAGATTCAGAAACAAAAAATAGTAAGATGCTGCTACCCGTATGTTTTTTCTTGCAGGCTGAAGAGGAGGAAAGCAAATGTTGTAAAATGGATGAACAGAAATTTTAATGTTTTGAGGATTTGTCTGCCTAAAAATCTGAATGAAAAAAATGGGTTTATAGCTGGGGATTGTGAATGTATAGATACCACACTGTCCTGTACCTTTTTTTTTTTTAAATACTGTTAGTGCACTGCACTGAAAGGCGAGTGGTGAGTGGGTTATCGTAATGGTTTTAGGATTAGTCCTGTTTAATTATCTGTAGTAACAATCTGAAACAGGAGAGAAAATGAATTTTAGTGAAATTCATGGGTAATACTACACTGGGACAAAGTATGGCACTCAGTGAATTTGTTAAGAGCGTGTAAATGGGCATAGAGAGGTTAGAAGCTGATACCACTTTCTTTTCTCCTGATCACAGTCAAATGTGAGCTAATCTACCTTGAGAGCAATGCTCTAAAAAAGTACATAATATGTTCAGCAGGAGAGTGAAGCTTATAAACCTACTGATGCTAAAAGAGATGCAGTAGGGAGGGTGAAGACAAATTTATCAAGGTAATTTTTGCCTGTTTAAACATGTCACCTTAGTTTTAATTGCCTTGGGGAAAAGAATGATGTTTTGAGACAGGTAAACTTTGCTTTACTTTTTTTTTTCTTCTTCTTCTGCAGGTCTGGCATAATTTTGTCTATAAACTTGCATTGTTTTGACATCAGATGGCTAAAAGGAAAGACTAGATTTAGCATCAAGTGTGAAAACTGAATAGTGATTTGGAAAAGTAGATATATGAGATTTCATTTTGAGTGTCATAAACACCCAGCTTCTTGCTTGTGTCAGGCTGGGAGTACAAGAAAGGGGAGGATTGGCCCTAATGAGTCACTGCTGACGGGGATCACAGAAGTAGTAAGTGCTTCATTTTTCAGAAAAAAACAAGGTGAACTCTAGTCAGTCAGAGTGATGTGTGGTTTTCCAATCCACCTTAATTAGGATCTAATTGCACACTACCAACGTCATAAACATTATCCTGGTGGCCGTTCTCTTGCTGCTTAGAAGAAAAATAGTAGAAAAAAAACAAGGGAAAAATATATCTGTTCAGTATGAAATATTTCCTTGTACACTGTGTTTTCAGATTCTGTCTGATCAATACCATTTTCAAGATGTATTGGAACGATCTGATCAAGTTATGGCTGTGGCAAAAAAATTGTTAGGGGATGCTCCTTGCACACGAACAGGTAGGCCATCTCATTTATATTTATGTGGTGGTGCATTTAAGATTATCTCCTTGCTTTTCATGAATAGCCTCTCTTTACAAGCATTCTTTTTAACCGTTTTCATTTCATCATCTAACGTAATACAATTGATCTTGATCACGTTGGATGAAACATAGATGAGGATAACACCTCCCATGGCAGGGGAGAGCGAGCCATGGAAGGTTATTCTGTCTCAGTCCACTGTGGCACTTCAGTTGCTGTGAAACACTTAACACTCACCATTTCCACAGACAAGCTACTGGCCTATACGGAGCAGCAGTTGGAATCATTGTAGGAGTTTTGTTTCTCATTGCTTCATGGGTTGACTGCTTGCTCTTGGATATTGTTGAAGATCTATCAGCAATTCCTGAACAAGGCTTTTTGGTTTTTTTACCCTGTTTTGTGGGTCTTAAGTTGCTGGAAGGCAGGGCCAGCTGTTTGCATGTAAAACCTTAAGCTTAGGTTCTTTTTTGTCCATAGGTTGCTGTTCTCTCTTCCTTATGATAACTGTTTCATCCTACATGCGTCTGCAGAAGTGTATTTACACTTGACATGGTACATGGCTGAATATTCTGTAGATGACTCTATAGTTGGCCTATAGCAGTTGTTTAAAGCAATGTACATCCCCATGACCCTTCAGTACAGGAACTTGCTTTTTGGTAGAGAGTCCTATGCTGTACTACAGACCGAATCCTCTGTGTTCTTCCCTGTTTTGTCTGATTCCTCTAGGCTTCCCTAATGTAACAATGGCTCCTGATTGTGACCCTGAATCATCTCAAGGACCCATTGTACAAAAACGTGATCTTCCCACTCAGTTTTCCGTCCTTAGTGAATCTGTTGTGGATTCCCAGGTAACCTGTGTTCTGTTCCATGTGGCTTTTTTGTTTGCACAACCTAAAAATATTCAAAAGTAGAGTTTCCAAGCAGACTGAGACATGTCTTTTGTGTATTGTATACCGTGTTGCTAACATGCATAGAAACTGGTGTTAAATGGAGGGGAGTTTGTTTTGACTCTGGGATTCATGATTTTCTGATTCCTTACCCTTCAAATATGAGAAACAAACATATTATGTCTCATAGAAACCTTCTCATATTATTATGTGTTCTCTTTTAAATGCTGGAATTATCAGCTAGAGAATAAAGTAATTGCAGGCTAAGTCTGTAATTGCGGTCTTTAAAGCTTTTTTATTCCATATTGTATACTGTTTCTCATTTAATATAGTTCATCCAAATAAAATATTGATATTGGATTACTCACTTGCTGTGTTATTTTCAGAGACAATTATCAATATCAGCATTTCTTAGGTTCTAAAGTCTCTCAAGACACTTCCCACAGAGCTTTGTGTTTTTCTTTTGTTTTTTAATTTTCATTTTGGAGGTAGAGACTGAAACAAATGTTTTTGGTTTTTTTTTTTTGTTGAAACGATTTCAGAAAATAGATATCTAACTTCTTCCAAAAGACAAATTGAAACTCCTCTGAAGTCCCTCTTGTTTTCTTTGTTGTCTCTTAAAAAGGCTCTTAATGAAGTGGAAGAGGAAACATTGTCAAACAGTCAATCAGAAGATGAACACCATGGCTCTCTGAATTTCAAATCCAACATCAATTCTGACAGGTCAGTACAAATTATATCCATACAGGTTTCCACCTTCTTAACACAGTTAATAGATGGAGTTAAAATGATGTTACATGGGAATAGTGAAGTTGCTTTTCCTGTTTCACCCCCTTCCCCTTTCTGACCTTAGAATTCCAGGGAAACCCTTTTTTTTGTTACATTCAGACTGAGAGTGAACGTGAGCAGGGAACTCACCTGAGACGTTATAGATACTTTGAAAAGCTCTTTCTATACTGTACAGGTAATCTAGAATCCTGCTATTATCCTAGTACAATTCACTGTTGTACTTGTTTTGAATGTAGGCTACTTCGTTTTTTGAGAGAAGAAGATTCCTTGGTGAATTCTCAGTTGTGGGCTGAAAAGGATACGAGAAAAACGACCTTATCACAGGAATCAAATATGCCTTTGACTCCAACAACTCTTTCTCCATCACTGGATCAGTCAGGTTGGTCTTGATAAATCACAGCCTCTCGAGGATTGTTAGGCTGCTCTCAGTATCCTGTCTGGAATTCTTTTTTTGGGGTGAGGGTGAGAGACAGACACATGCTAATTTGGCTTGGGTGAATTTTTTCAGACTAAAGAGCCATCTCTTCTAATAAATTACTTTGTGACATTGCCATTAAGAACATACCTGAAATATTTCATATGGGTATTTTTTTTTTTGCTTTGTGTTTATATCAGCCCTCAATGCTACCAATGTAGTCAAGAGAATCCGTTCAAGACTTCAGAATGAAGATGAAGGAGAAACTGTAGACTCCACT
Source organism: Urocolius indicus (assembly GCA_013401255.1). Classification (NCBI taxonomy): domain Eukaryota; kingdom Metazoa; phylum Chordata; class Aves; order Coliiformes; family Coliidae; genus Urocolius; species Urocolius indicus. The sequence goes on along the minus strand of WBNH01003633.1, from coordinate 44,680 downwards.
TACACCGTGAGACAAGTGCTGAACCTGAACTCAAGGAAGCAAAAGCAAGTTGCAGCAAAAAGTTTAGTACTTTTCAAAATAACATACCTCTTTGACCCAAGGTCCTTAATGTCTTAAGAAAATGTAGGTTGAAATGGATCTTTGAAAGTCATTGCAGGGCTAACTCCAAAGTTTGATTTAGGGGAACCTTGCCCATCTGAGCCTTGAACATCCCCAAGGATGGAGATGCCACAGCCCCTTGTGTTGTGTATTTCTCTGCATTCTGCATAGTGTAGTTCTGCATAATGTAGCAAAGCCATGTAGTTCTCTTTTGTGTAGAGCTTTTTCATTTCTGATGTAGCTTTCTCTTCTGTGCTGCACACACTTAGGAGGCTCTGCGGTCTCCGTATTCTACACACATTTGTATGTTTGAACTGACATCAGATACAAACTGTAACATGAAAGGATTGTTCTAAAACAGATACACAATATGAGACCTGAAAGTAGCTGGTATTTTTCACTGTCTGTTCACTGGCAAACTTTCCAAACTTTAACTGTGAAGGAGGAAAGTATAAACAGATATCTAAGATAAAAGCATCAAACAATCATACTGAATTATGATTGAAGTACTAAAATAGTAGCAGAAAATGTGGTTTTGATCATCTGAAAATAACTGGAATGGCTGGGGACATTCTTTCATGGTCCATTTCAGCTCAGGGCCAGAAAAGGCCTCTGCTTTGATATACTTCAGTAAACAATGTAATGTCATTGGTACTGCAGTGCTTTTTATACATGTTGAAATTCCAATGACACTTTGTTTTTTTTTTTTTCCCCCCCCTCAGTGAAAAGAAAACAAACCACACAGAACTCAGCAAGACAGAGGAGAAGTGATTCTCCAGCTAATTCAATCCCTGTTGACTTTCAGAGGGACAACAAATCCAGCCTAGATATTCTCAACCGTATGATATGTGAAGTGGAGCATGAATTGGAGGAATATGAGCAAAGTACAGGACGTGAGGTTCAAAAAACTAAGAGAAGTGAGGGCCTCACTGGGTTTACCATGTCACTGGTGAATGCTCTCTGTCGTTTGATGCGCTATCTCAAAGAGGTGAGAAGACTGAATTGCTTTTGTATAGGGAATGAAAAAAGGTTTGAAGTTACATCACAGATAGGAACTTTTGGTCTTTCCTGGCTCCCAGTCAATTTACTTTGAAGTCTGATTATCATTGCTTATTATTTGGATTGCATGCAATTAGAAGTTAAAACCTTTAGCTTTTAAAACCTTTACCTTAGAAACAGATATCCATAGTGAAAAGGGAGGAGCTGACAGCAGTGAAAGTCTCTCAGTGACTATTAGCAGAAAATACCAGTTGAAATTGTTTAAAATCTGCTATTTAAGCATGTTCAGAATTGTGGCAGGGAATTAAAAATTCTTTTTCTTCCTTTACCTCCCAAAGACAATGCTGTTGTCACTAAAGCACTGTTGTCACTCAAATTCCTAGTTTTCTTTAAGCAATTCCTTAGCTTTCTTTTTCTGTCCATAGCAACAGCAAGAATGACCAGAAATGCTCACTATAGCAGTACACAGCTGGAGATCAATGGAATTCCATAAGGAAGACTACCTGTAAGCTGTGTAGAACACTCATCTAGGATGAATAGATAAAATAGCTCATCCAGCTGGCAGGGTTAAAGTCCTTATTTTGTGCTGTCTTTAAGTTTCTAAAAAGACAGAACCATCTACATCATCTTCTTTTTTCTGTGCCAGCCTGCTTTGCTTGGATCAATACAGAAAAGCTGTTTTCTTTAGCTGAGTCTTTATAGTAGGTTTTTAACTTTTTCTCTCCAGAGTGAAATGCAGCTGCGTGAGAAAGAGGTGATGAGACAGCAGCATGAGGAGATGTTGAATGAACACAGAGAACTAATTGATGCTCTGACTGCAGAAGTTCTTCTAGTGAGGAAAGAAAACACTACTCTACAGGTACTGAGCTCTCATCCCCCTCAGCATGACTTGTTAGGGTACTAAATTGTGTTGCAAATGCGTGCTGAGGTGAATTGTATGTTCTGGAGATTTTAACAATAAACAGAAAGAAAATGTTAAAATTGAATGAAGAGTCTGAGAATAGCAGGCATGGTAGGGAGAAGGAATGTTTGGGAAGTTAACATTTTATCTTCCTGTATGATATTTAAAGTCCAAGAAAATGCTAGTTCCATTAAACTGAGGTTTACTTCGTCAACCTGAAGGTTTAAGCATCTGTCTCTATGCTTCTATACTGTTATTGCTACTGGAGCAACAGAACACTTGCTGTAATAATTCTTTTTCCTGTTTGCAGTGGTGGTGGTATATTTGCTCAATGGTTACATTTGGGAATGAAGCAATAAAGCTGTGTTGGAGAGGAAATAAGGTGATAGAAAAAGGGAAAAACAAATATTTTGTGGCAGGAGAGAAAATAAATAAGAAACATGAAGGCACCAATATTTAATACTTCACTGGAAACCCACAAATTCATGCAGTGGTGTTAAGAGGAAAAAAATTCTTCTCAGAATTATTTGTGGCATATAATTGAATTTCTGTTGCTAGAATACAGATCTCTTTATCTCTGTCTCTTGTTTTTCCTTCATGTTTTAGAAAAAGCTTCAGCAATACATGGCGGTAACAGATGAACAGCTGACCTCTCTCACACGAGCATTTAAAGGCCTCCCTTTGGTAGAACCTACAAGAGAACAAAGTCCAAACCATTTTGGAATTGCAAGCAAAAGTCCAGTGAATGGCCAAGGTGTGTGCATGCAGGAGGGAAGGATGAAATGGGAATTGTGGTTAGTTTGTTCCTGTAGACATCTATTAAATATCAAATTTTTGGCTGCTTGGATAAATACCTCCTGTGTGAGCACGAAGCTCAGTTGGAAATTCATGTGCTGTGGGTTCTGCTGCGAGTGCAAGCAGTTTGCTACAGACTATTTTTTAACAATATTATTTGTTGTATTCCATCCCCCCTGGCATCCTTCTGTCTAGATCAGGACTTCAAGATTAGCTTTTTAAAAAAGCCAAGTCTTGGGCTTCAGATTTACGTGATACATAATATATTGAATAGAACCCCAAAAACCAAAATGATGGGTATGGGGAAGAGGAGTACCCTTCCCTCATTAAGATGGCTTACAAAGTCAGCTTTATCCTGAGGGTCGTAAAAAAACCCAAATCAAACTCAATCAGGATCCCACTTTTCTTTTGCTGAGAAAGCCTGACAGTGAGATCGATTCTTCTGTCAGACACTGGAGGTCGCTGATGACCAGAAACAACGAAGTTTCGTGCTCCAAAACTTTCTTCTGATTATTTCTGTGGAGTTCTCAGGAAGAAGCCAAATACCAGATCCCTTCTTTGTGATTTACACAGGCTTTGTAAAAGCAAACAGAAAACCCTACCCCAAAATGTAAAAAGTCAATCAGAAAAGCACTCCACAAAAACTAACCAAATGAAAAATCCCCAAACAGCAAACCTTCCGATACAACAATTCTGCAAGACTGGAATTTCCAAATCTTTTTTCCTTATTGGTCTCTCTTCTCAGGAAAAGGCACGTTCCTGACAGCAAAGCTTCTTAAAGTTACAAAAGTATTTCTCATTCCTCCTCCTTCAGGAGCTCTTTTGTACCCTTAGGACTTCTGAGCAGATGTAAAATATTTCAGATCTGTGTTAACTTACACATGGTTTCTGTGCTAAAAACACCTGACTTCTAGAAAGACAAGAGTAGCTGAGAGTGGAGTAGGGGGCATATCGAAGTGACAAATAGCAGACGAGGAGGATGCTTTTGAAATGCAGTTCTGTACGGTGAAACAGGGCAGGAAGATCTTTCTTCTTGTCATGGTCATTGAATACTGGGTGGCAGGTTTTAAGTTCAGTCTCAGAACGTCAATAGTATGAATGATAAGCCACAGCTTATGAGAATAACTTATTCCAGCTCTTTGCCTTTTGAAGGGCTCTTTTTGTCCCTTGTATTTTTGGATCAGGTATATTGTGCTTAATTTTCCAGCAACTTCTCTTTTGTGAACAAATCTCCTGAAAAAAATGTGAGGAAAGAATTCAAAGGTAGTACTGATGATGTGAGATAGAGATGTTTGATTTCAATTAAACCATAAAAAGATCATCAGAGAGCTCAAGAAAAAAATCTTTGAATTGTTTTCAACTCCACCATTGTTGCCATCAAACTTATTATATAGGTTCATTAGGACAAGCACGTAGGTGTGCTTTCCTCCAGAGAATATAATCAAATGCAGCTCACTGAAATACTTCACAAGTCTGTAAGTCTTGTGCATGAGCTACAAACAGATTGCTTGCTAGTATCCTGAAATTGTGAAGCTACATTTAAAAGCTCTTCTGGCTCTTAAAGCCAGCAAAAACTTGTTATGATTCAGTGAGGGAGTTCTTTATCTGGGGATCAGAAGGAAGTTAACAGTATGTGGGGAACATAGTCTGGTCTGTCTTTTCGGGTACCTGATGGTAAGAGAAATTATTGATACTGTTCTTTGTTGCACTAAAGCTATTTTTTTCCTGTGTTTTAGTTTGTTGGGGGATTTTTATTTCTTTTTGTCTGGTGTGTTTTGGTTGATTTTTCTTTTTTTGTTGTTTTTAATTCTATCTCTGCTTTGTCTCTTTCTTTAGAAAAACCTGATGTGAGCTATTTTGAGCCTAGGGTTGATGCAGGCATCAGGGAAGGTACCCTGAAACTCCCACAAGACGAACTTCCTTTCAAGTTTCTCCAGAGGTCAGGCGCTTCAGGTGATGCAGGAGCTGGTAGAAGCTTGCCCTCTCATGTTTTCCAGCCAGCTGTGCTGTTGTCACCCCCACGGCAGAAGAGCAGTCAGGAATTGTCTCCCCTCCAGAATGGTGAGATCTCTCTTGACTGTAGTAAACTTGGGAGACAGTGTCGTTTATTACTGTTTCAGTTTCAGTACCTTTGAAGATACATTTTCTGTTTCTATCTTGTGTCCCTATCCATAGGCTTCAGGAATTTTATAGGTGGGTAGCTCAGTTCTGGTTGTTGGGAGGAAGAAAGTTCGTCAGGGAATTAGGGAAAGTATTTCTCACTTAACAAAGCAAGCAGAAGGGAGAACCTGTTGTGACTCTCAAATTTAGCTGTTTCCTCCTGCAACTGTCACCGTACCCACATGCATCTTACTGAATGTGTTAGGACCCTGGAACCCTTTGTTGTTGAGAGGCAGGTAATTACTTATACAGCTAGCTTGATGGTTGCTACAGGAAGTAGGGCATAGTAGTGGGGTTTTGTGTCTTCTCCTTTCAGCTGTGTTGCTCTTTTCAGCTGTGTTGCTTTATAAGTCTTTTCCAAGTCAGAAAAATAACCAGAGAATCATTTTGGTTGGAAAAGACCCTTAAGATCATTGAGTCCAACCACTAACCTCATACCATCAAGCCCACCACTAAACCATGTCCCTCAGCACCTCATCTGCTAAGAAATTAAAACTTTACCTTCTTTATCTCTGGCTTCTCAATCTCTAATTAAATTACTTAAATGTAACACTGTTTGCTATAGGAAACGCTAAACCTAATGAGTTCTTGCTGCATAGAGTAGTTTTGATCAGTAACATAACACCAGTCAGGCAGATATTACAATTCAAATCCTTGCTTGATTATTACTAGCCCAATGCAATAAAGTCCCTGTTCGTTTCCTTGATGAAGATCAACGTGTCTCTGCCCTTACTGTTCCTGTATTTCTTATTTTGTACTATTTACAGCCGAAAGAGAACCATGCAAGGAAAGGGGCTCCCTGAGAACGCAGAGCACAACTGAGAAAAACTGTCTCATCTCTCAAAGGCAACCAGTCCCTCCTGCAGGCAAAGGCTTGGAGAGTTCCCATGAGAAAATCAGTCTGTCCTGCCCAGGTGACAGTAGAAAAAACAGCACAGCTGAAGACTTATTTCAGAACAGTGATCTGTTGGGACAGATAGCTGAGCTCACACAGCAGAAGTCTCTAATTAAAGCTCAACTGAGCAAATTCAGAGGCTTCTCTGAGGATACTAGTGACTGCCTACATCAGCCAGACCCAATACGAAATGCAAATCCCAGTCCAGATTCTTCACAAGAACAGGTGAGAATTGAACAGAAAATGAAGGCTGGATTCCTCTTTCTGCAGATCTGCTTTCCTGTAGCTTACTGGTTCTTCCCTGCTCTCAGTCATTTTAAGGAAAAGAGTAGAAAACCAAATATTCTTTTCATCCTTCAAGACTTTGGGTTTTATCATTCTTTAAGGAGCTCAATAGGACTTTATAATATTGGGCCTATGTTGTATGTGAATGCTGAAAAGCCCCAAGAGCACAGCACACTTATAAGCTAATAAGGCTGTGATGCAAAAAGAGAGGTGCGATTCCAACATGAATCTCTTGTAGTTTGAGTAATATTAACAGTGAGGACAATGCACCAACCCACAGCTTCTTGTCAAGCTTGCAAAATACGTACTTAAATCCAAACCATCCATCTCTTCTGCTACTGTGACCCAAAAGCCCATGTGATTAAAGTTTAGTGCAACTATGTGTCTTACAAATACTTGATCGTGGTGTAAGTACTAGTTAGGTCTGTCCTGTCAGTCCTGCTGTGTGGTGAAAATCCTGAAATCTTTAAGACACAGAGGATTTGAAGGCTACACAGTTCGCACAGGAAACCTTTAACCAGCTATTCAGTGGCAGCCCAGGGAGTGGCGTTAACATCACAGAAATGCCTAATGCCTGCCCTAGCTTTTTGTCTTCTGTTCCATCTCAATGGCCGAATTAGTGTTCAGTTAAGGATGCTAAAGATTTAAAATTTCCTCAGGTAAATGTAGGTTTTCTACATTGTGTGGAAACATTTACATTATATATAATGTTTAGGCATTTAGTTGTACAAGGTGATGAAAACTTTTTGTGGAAGCAGTTAGGGGAGAGGGAGGGCAAGGGGTCAAAGTGGGTGAAAACCTGGTTTAAATATGAGTTGCAGGATATTCTGCTAGAAATCTGCTTTTGCTTCCCCACAACCTCCTGAATAGGTGTGTCTCTGATTAAATATTTTCTTAATTGTGTTTAATTGCTGGATGGTTGGGGGAGGGTTTTTTCCAGGTTTGTTAAAAGATCCAGACAGTAGCTGATTTTCCCTATTTTTAGGAAGACCAGGTTAGAAGAGTGTTGTGTTGAGTCAGTTAAGGACCTAGACACAGGCCAGTAAAAGGGACAACAATAGATTTTTCACAGGAGGTGCTATCTAGTGATGTTTATTTTCAGTTTGAAAATGAAATGCATAGAGGTACTTGAAATACACTGGGTGCAGTTCCTGAAGATACAATTTGTCCATTTGTAATTGGAAGTAATTATCCAATTATCCAAGCAGCCTCATCTCGTCATATCAAGGAGCTTGGAGGAAAGAATAGCGGAGCTCAATCGTCAGAGTACAGAAGCACGTGATAAACTCTTGCAGCTGATAGACCAGCAGAAATCAGCCACTGACAATATGATCCCTCCAAGGGTGTCTCCTGTTCTGCCCTCGTTCCCAAATTGTACTGGTGAGTACCCAACTTCAGGAGAAACAAAAACTAGTAAGGCAATGATTTTTTCTCTTTTGGCAGTGCTCTGTCATCTGATTAGATCAGCGGTTGTGGTCAGCAGTACACCTGCTGTTAATGACTGTGTGCTGCAAACACTTTTTACTTCAAGAGAGCTAAAAATATAGCAGCTAAACGTCTTCTTAAGTTGGCTTCTTAATTATCGATCTGCTGCAAATAACATGCTTCATGGTAGGTCTGCTCTTTGCTGTCTTCTTGTCTGCAGAACACTTCTGCCTCCCATAGGCACTGATGGGCAGACCTAGGCTTTCTAATCAGTCCTCTCTGCTGGAGAATCTTTTCTAAAAAGACTTATTTACATCAGGCTTCTAAAAGTCACAGTGGAGTGGTTATCCAATTCTCAACCACATATTAGTTTTGGTCTTTTGAGTGCTCTTTTCCATGAGACTAACTTGCTGAGGTACTGCCAGTGCTAACAGAAGGAAATAACTGAAACTTCTGATCATCTGAAGAGGTAAATTAACTAAGGGAGGTAATTAACTAAGGGATTACTCTTGCTGATTCAAGACCCAGAGATTAGCTGTTGTGTATAACTAGGGACAAAAACACATTACAGCAGGTAAGGGCTGCTTTACCTTTTTGTGAAGTCATTACAATTACAGGCAGAACCACATGAGCATGTGCACATGCTCTGTGTGGGACACCTACCCTTTTCCCCCTTCCTAAACCACAGAGGATGTTTAACAGGAAGGATAGACCACGTGTGTGTGCATATGCATACAGGCGTATACGCAATGACTCATGCAGGGGGGATCATAACACTTTTGATACTTCTATGGCTGTTGTAACATAAATTCAGCTTGCTAAGTAAAATCTTAACCAAGTAGAGAAATCAGAAGTCTGTAAGCCTCCTTCTCTGAAGGATTTCAAAACCCACCTGGACATGTTCCTGTGTGACCTGATCTAGGTGAACCTGCTTTAGCAGGGGGTTGGACTGGATGATTTGTAAAGGTCTCATCCAACCCCTACCATTCTATGATTCTCTGATTGCCAAAAACTAATCAGGTTTATCCACAGAAGCATCATTCTGTACCTGCAAATGTTTTCTAGAGTTGCTCTGAGTATCTCCTTTCAATATCTGTCATTTTCAGAGAAGTTTGCTCTGATGCTTCATGTCTGCTCTGTCTGTCCTGTGAAACTGTGAAGTTATGTGACGCCCCCTGAAAAATGGGAAATTGAAATGAACGTTGTGCAATGTTGCAGTGTTCTCATTAGAATCAAGCTATTCTTTATTGCCTAGAAAATGCAAGGAGGACTGTTGAAGTCTCTGTTCCGGTGGCAGTTGCTACAGATGATGTTTCCCCTGCCAGTATCACCGGTATAAGAAGGTAAAAGTTCACCCTTTATGATTTCATTTTTGTAGTGTCTTGATTGCCCATGCAGCGTGAAGTGAAGACAATGGAAGAGTTGCCATGTTTTACTTTGTCTTCATGGGCTTTTAGTGACTTCATCACACTGTGCTCCACAGAATTCGGACAAAGGTCCGATAGCTTTTTCACAACTTGCGTTGTGTTTAAAATACCTGCAAGGTGAGAGAAACCTGACACATGACATGGGTTGTTGAGCACTATTGCTGACAGGTCCTAACTCAGGATCTGAGACATGATTCAAGTAGTTGCTTCCATTTTACACTTTTTCAATCTCATTTTGAACGTCCTCAGGTCTAGAGGAGACTCCAGCAAATCTTCCTCACCGCTAAGTACCGTGTCAGAAAGTGCAAAATTAATTCCTGTCAGCCAAAGACCGAAGGTAAGACTAAAAAAATCTTTGACCAGAAAGTTTGATTGTAGTATCATAGAAGGAAAAACCAAGACAGATAAAGGAACAGAAGGAGCTCTGTCCTACCTTAAATAAGCCAAAGCTAATAGTAATCAATTTGCAGCAGTTTGGATTTTGGATAACTGGTAAAGGGAGACCTGAGTGCTGGTGACAGTAGTTGTTTGCTGCCACAGAGCTGTTATTTACAAGTGAGTAATATTTGTAACTACATTTTCCACTGTAGCATCTTCATGCACTAGAGATGGGAACCTCTGGCAGTCGTTCACTGGTAGCTGCAGAGAACTTAAAGTGATCATTACTATATACTGTTAGAGCCATATGTAAGGGGCAAGTCAGCTCTCACCTAGCTGTTGCACAAGTCATTTGCTGAAGGGTAAATCAATCCAAATGCAAAGTAAAATCCTCAATCTAGATTTCTAATCCCTGATGTGCAAAGAGAAGAGTCAACTACAGTGAGATGCTTTCATGTTGATCTCCAGGAAGTAGTGCAGGCTGGTAAACCAGTCGTAGATCTGTTTGTGTATTTGAAAGCAACCATGAGGAGAAATTAATACTGTTATTCCTGATGTCCAAAACAACCTAAATTCAGAGTGACAAAGAGAAACAAACTTAGGATCCAAGACTCCTTACCCTGAAAGCAAAGTATACATTTCCAGAGGAAAAATTGGAAGGGATGGCCACTTGGGATGAATATAAGACTGTCATCAGAGGATGGGGGGAGGCAACTAGGAAAGCTAAAGCCTCATTCAAGTTGTACCTTGCAAGGATGGTCAAGGACAACAAGAAGGGCTTCTTCAAATACATTGCAGATAAAACTAATGCTAGAGGGAATGTAGGCCCACTGTTAAATAAGGCAAGTGCCCTGGTGACAGAGGATACAGAGAAGGCACAGTTACTGAATGCCTTCTTTGCATGATAGGACAAGGGGCAAGGGAACATAAGAGGTTCCAAAGAAACATAAGGAAAAATTTCACTGTTCAGGTGAGGGAGCACTGGCACAGGCTGCCCAGATGGGTTGTTGAGTCTCTGTCTCTGGAGACTTTCAAAACCCACCTGGACAAGTTCCTGTGTGACCTACTCTAGGTGGCCCTGCTCTGGCAGGGCATTTGGACTAGATGATTTTGCAAAGTCCCTTCCAGCCCTTAAGATTCTGTGATTCTGTGAAAATGTATTTATCTACTTAAGGTAGAGGTGGCTGAAAGGAGGCGTGTAAAGTAGGTGGTATGACTGCCTCCATTGTGCTGATGGCAGACAATTGCTATGTATCGGAGATCTGACAGGAGGCAGCCCCTACCCAAGCCAGCACCAACTAGTGAGTCTGGGGGAAATTTTTGATGAATGGATTTCAACCACTTTTTTTTTTCTCTTGCAGGCAGAAAAGCAAAAAGAAGAAGGGTGGTTTGCATTGTCAATGCACATTACGTAAAGGAAGCTGCACTCGGGTCCTATATTTTTATAACAATTTTTTCATGAATCACTATTAGATGAAAATAGTTCCCCTCTCCAGAGGTGCAGTCCGAAGTGCTTTCACATCAGTGCTGTTAGTATAAAAAGGTCCATATGCTTATTGAATTTGTGCCATACAGAGTACCTTCTAGGGAGTCCTGAGAACGAGTTTCTGCTCTGGACACTCTGCTGTGACTTTACACCAAATAACTCTTTCACAAGACTGAATTCAGGCTGCTGTAGCAATAGGAATGGGCATCTCATATCTGTGTTGGCTATGCCAAAGACAGGAAGTTTTAGGAATTGCATGTGAAACTTTCTGGAGCACAAGATAAGGGACTGAAAAAAATCAGGAGAAACTGAGATGAGGGAATGTACCTGTGTTGAGAGGCAACCTGGAGTTCAGGAAGCCAGTCCATTCCTGCTGGACAAGAATTCGTGTCTTCTGTAGTTTACAGTTGCTTCCCAACGTTTTGTTTTCTTTGCAGTTAATGTATTGGGGATTATATTTGTACTTGAGGATTGCTTTTTAAAAATATATTTACTATAAAAATATCAAATGCAGAAGGTGACTGTTTGAAAATGAAATCAGAATCTGTTTGCCATGTACTAAGGTGTGCTCTCTTTGATACCACAGAAAATAGGAGTGATAGGAGTACAGTTGTATTAAGCTCTTCTGTTATGTGTCTGTATATAATACTCTAGTGGCCATGTTTTTCTATTGTTTTTATTAGACTTTTTAAAGTATCCATTTATTATTAATGATTAACAATAAAATCTAGGACTGTGAAGAAATGCTTATACATATGTCTCTTACATTGTAGTAAACGTGTGCAAAAACCCTTTATAATGGAGATTGAAAAAGAAAAGCAAGTCAGGAGAAGAAAATATCTGCAAGACTCAAAAGATTTTGAGTAAAGTGGTTTTAACTTTTTTTTAACTGTTAATTTTGCCCCTAAAGATATTGCTAGGGTGGGACATTAAAAGGGGCCAACCCATGTCCCTTCAATCAGTTTAGTTTTAGGAAAACGTAGAAAAGATACTTCTTTCTCTTTTTCCTGGATGCGGGGGGAGGGGGGAAAGAAACCCATAACTACTCCAAAAATGTCCCCTTATAGAAAATGAGGATGCTCAGGTGGGCTGGGAAGTCTGCAGCTGCCACAGTCCCAGCTTCGCTGCATTGGAACTGCAGTTGTGTGCCAAAAGAATCTGGGGAGAGGCATGGGAATCATGTTTCACGTACTAAAGATGCCCCTTTGTGTGATGCATGTTTCGCCTTTTACATGGCGTTTGCTATGTAAAGAACCTGAGATCTCCACAAAAGCATTCTGACCCGGTTTTTTTTAGCTGGGCAAACTGGGACACAGAGCAAGCTGTGGAAAATTCTATGTTTCCTCTTCCCAGCACAACACTGCCTCACCCGTGGGCTGGGCTCAGAGATGCTCTGCCGTATGCCCCTGAGTAGATGTAGGACTGAGGAGTCCTGAGTCACCTCTGCTCTTTCGGGAAGAACAAGTTTTGATCAAGGAAATCCTCAGGACGTTTGGGTTTCTGCTGTTTAGCTCAGCACATCCCAACAGCTGCCTTGTACACACAGTCCTGTCCATGGCAGGATTGCCAAGCCTCCTGTTCTTCCCTGCTGTGGCTCTTGAATGCAGGGGCACTAGTGGGCGTGGACACTTTGCATAACGAAGAAGAACTCAGAAGTCTCTAAAGAGACTCTTTTTCCCATGCTAATAATGGACAGACAGAAGTATTAATATATATTCCTTGTATTGCAGTTTTTGAACAGCTAAGCAAGCGCATTGCCTTGGGAGTGTTTCCTCCAAGCACAGAAAACACAGGTGCTTCTCACTCTTCAACTTCCAAGCACCAGTTCTCTGGGTGAGGCAGGAAAAAGCGGCACACAGAACAAGTGGCTTGCTCCAGATGGAGGCCAGGGTGCTGCTGACTCTCAGTGGAGATGGTCTGCAGCTCTGGGTGGAGTGGAGCTGAAGAGCTGCAGGGCCAGCACTTCTCCCCTGCCCCAGGCTCCAGAGTACTGTTACTTCACCATTAATAACAACTAGTCACAGGCTCCTGTCTAGCCTCATCGTCCTGAGAGCTGCTGGGTGCAACTGAGACAACACCAAAAGGAGTGCCTCTTTGCAGAGGCTCTGCTCGCCAGGTACAGTTTCAGCAGCAGCTTAGAAAAGGCAAAAGGACCCTTGTCTCTGTGAGTGCCCGTCTGTGCCCCATCTGTAGTCTTCTGCACAGCACTTGAGGGACTTTCTGAGGTAGTAATAGGGAGTGTGGTGCTTGAAAAGAGCCAACTTGGAGGAGAGAGGTGATCCAAGCATTAATTCTTAATTAATTCAGGGGACACCCGAGTAAAAACATTCATACTTGCCTTCCTACCGCTGTTGTTTGGTTTGGTTTTTTTTTTTTTTTTTTTCAATTCATTGGAAGGTCTCAAGAGCAACAGGCTGAGGAAAACAGAGATTGGGTTGCTCCTGCCCAGTTCTGCTTTCTGGCCAACAAACTAAATGGCAGTGAGTGCAGGGCGTTAGGCACAGGAAAGGAGCTGGATGCAGGAGGGAAGAGGCAAGTCAACCAAATAAGGAAGCAGGAGAGTTATGCTGAATGCAGATGCATGCTCACCAGCTCAAGTTCCTGCCTGGGAGCAAATGTGCTCAGCAGGCTGGCCTGTACCTGTCTGAAACAAAACACTGACTCCCATTAGATTCACAAGTGCTTCTGCAGGGAGCTAGTCCTCCTGCAAGCCTCTTGCAGTTTCCTTCAGGCAGTCAGATTTTATATTTTACCAGGCACAAATATATACATGTATGCAAAAAAAAAAAAGATTGCTTTGTTAGGTCTCATACTAACCACTAACCTCAGCTGAGTTCCCCGCTCTCACTGCCCTACAGCAAGGCCAGGTTTCTGTTCCTAGTGCTGCAGGCGGAGTCCTGTTCTGACACCCTTCCTCCTGTGTACACACAGAGGCTGTGCTTATCCTGTGTGGCAGGTGAAAAAGTGCTTCAGGTGGGGATGCTTTACTGGTGCTGGGATGCTGCCTCAAAGCGACCACAGCAGAAGGTACGTCCTGATATTATGTGCTCGCCCCACAGACACTTTCCAGTGCAGGATATTAGGAAGAGGTTTTTCCCTGTGAGGGTGGTGAGGCACTCAAACAGGTTGCCCAGAGAGGCTGTGGCAGCTTCGTCTGTGAAAGTGATCAAGGCTGGGCTGGATGGGGCTCTGAGCAACCTGCCCTAGTGGAAGGTGTCCCTGCCCATGTCAAAGGGGGTGGAATAGGTGATCTTGAAGGTCTCTTCCAACCCAGGCCGTTCTATGGTCTGTTCTACACACACAACCCCCTTCCATCATATGATCTGCAGCTGCTATGTCAGCAGCAGAACTAACTCAACCTGGTTTTCTCTGGCTTGCTGCTCCATTTTTATAGCCATCCTCTGCCGCCACCATAATAGCTGCATCCCCATGTAATATTGTACCATAATATCATCCTGTCTTGGGAGCCCAGAAGTGAAGGGAAAGAAAAATGGATCCATTGTCTTCTCAGTGTGAGTATTAAGCATATTATTTATCCATCTCTTTAGCATGTATAAACTAAGAGTTTTTCAGCTCATTTCCCCTGTCTCAAACATGGATGAAAGAGAGGTAAAAATGTGACTGACCTCACATCACAAAGAACTTCCATAGTAAACCTGGCTTGAAAATAATCCAGTTTCATCTTCCCTTCAAAAAAATGTAGGCAGGATTTGAGAGAGATTAGAAAGAATATTTAAAGCAGCAGAAAACTGGAAGTGGCAGTAGGTGGCTGGAAAGCTGCAGGGAGGAGGGGAAAGGAAGAATGTCTGGTCAGAAGCCATAGCAAGGGCAAGTCTGAACAAAGGCAGTGTTACTGAGTGGTTTGGCTGCAGCTGCTTCTGCCTTCAAAGAGCCACTGCCAACTGAAAGGGATACTGCTTGACCATCTCAAATTGTCACAACTCTGGAGGACAAGAGAGATCCACCCATCTCTTTGGGTGTTTGCTTTCTGTGTTTCATGCATTTCCAGATCTCTGTAACCTATCTGCTTACAGTTTGCTGCTTCAGGGTCAAGCCAAGCACCTGCGTGTGGAGTTGGTGCCCCGTCAGTGGGTGAGTGACACACACTTAGTCTGCCAGGGTTGCTGTTTTGCTGCCTTTTTCCCTCACCTCTCCCAGGTCACACTGGACTGGTTTAGGTCCTTCTGCTGGAGCGTGGGGTTGATGTGTGACAGCATTTTACAGAAATGAACTTTGGAGCCTGGCATGAAAATAGAAGGAATTGGCTTGATGTTCAATGAGATCTCTCAAGTTTCAGTTTAGTTTATTCAGCCCCTTAATCTCAACAACAGCCTAAAGACAAAAAGCTACTAGCAAATTTAAAAGAGAGGTGTATGTGTGAAGGGAGATGTTCAGTAGTGAACGTGGTTTTGAGTACCTCCAGAAGCAGAAAGTCTGTGAGACATCCCAGGGCAGAAGTCCTCCCTCTCCATCCCAAACGATGTCCCTGAGTGGGGAAATCATTGCTGTCCCTCTGCAGCAGCTGTCACATTTCTCCATGCCATCAGCTTGCAGAAATTGTGTCATGTGAGCCTTGTCCTGGGGCAATGTGCTTGTGTGCCCAGCACAGTCAAAGGCCAACTAACACATCCTTTTCCAAAGGCAGGCTTGCTCCTCATAGCTTGATTCTGGTATGTTGGAGAGCTGTCCTGCACCTTCATCTCTGATGGTACGTGATAGATACCTCTCTTTGCTACATGACAGAGGAGAAAGAAGCAGCAACAGTTGTGTGGCCCCATGAGTTATAGGACACTGTCCAGTAACTAGACTGCTGCAGGAGTCAAAGGAGACACAAACTCAACCCAGAAGCTCAGGCTGAGGTAAAGACACATGAATTCAAGGCAAAGCATTTTCTTTATATCTAGGCACACAAAAAAACCCCCTGTCTCTGAGACATTACAAATACAAAACCTGGAGCCAGGGGATGTTCTCTTTCAGAGAGAGACTGTTAGTGACATCTACATTATACATTATACCCAACTGTGAGCCTGTTACCAGATCCAAACTTGCTTCACACTTTGTGCTGAGGGCCAGGCTTGGATGAGCACTAGTGTAAGGAGAGAGAGAGACTATTCTGTCTGAGCCTGCAACCTTCTCATCCCAGCTATCATCACAACCCTACCATGCAGCTGATGAGGGCAAAGTGGCCTGGGCAAGGCATCCTTCTCAGGTGGACCTCAGCACAGTGAGCAGCCCAGGCTCTGCCTGTCCTCAAGTGGGGTAAGCGTTGAATGCTTATGCTCTGAGAACCCTGAGGCATTAGGCTGCATGCAGAAAGTAAGAGCTGGGGGTGACACCAGCCTCTCTTTGACAGAATCACAGAATGGTCGGGGTTGGAAGGGACCTCTAGAGATCATCCAGTCCAGCCCCTCTGCCTGTCTGTCCCACAGGAATGTGTCCACACAGGATCTGAAAACCTCCAGATAAGGAGACTCCACACCCTCCTTGGACAGCCTGTGCCAGGGCTCCCTCACCTGAACAGGAAAGAAGTTACCTCTTGTTCAAGTAGAAGTTTTTGTTTTCCAGTTTATGCCCATTACCCCTTGTCCTGTCACTGGGCACTAAAGAAAAAAGACTCACCCCATCCTATTGACAAACTCCCTTTAGATATTTATAAGTGTTGGTAACATTCCCTCTCTGTCTTCTTTTCTCCAGGCTGAACAGCCCCAGGTCTCTTAGCCTTTCCTCATAAGAGAGATGCTCCAGCCCCCTGATCATCTTGGTGGCCTCTCTCCAGAAGTTCTCTGTCACTTTTAAGCTGGGGATCCCAAAACTGGTGACAGTACTCCAGATGAGGCCTCAACAGGGCAAAATAGAGGCGGGGGAGAACCTCTCTTGACCTGGTGGCCACACTCTTCTTAATGCACTTCAGTTTCTCAGTAAAAAAAATAATAACAGACTCTTTGACCAGAAGCCAAAAGAACAGCACATAAATGCTCCTTCCACCAGTCAAATGCCAGTTTTAAATGCCTGAATAACTGAAAGAGGAAGAGATTCTGCCAAGGTCAGGAGGTCATTTGTTGGATTGTCCAGGTGAGGTTAATATAAAGGGAACAGCTGTGAGCTGGGTAACACAGAACAGTTTGCATTGAAACAAGTAATGATGTGTCAGGTATTTGCAGCACACCAGCCTGGCAGCTCTGCTCTGTTCAGAGAAGTCTCTGAAACACAGTGGCACCCAGGGTGGACAAATCCACAGTAAAACTGGACTTGCTGGTCATCTGGAAAGCAGCCAGCCATCTGTTCTGCCTCTCTTTCCTTTGAAACTCCCCAGATAAGCCATTTTTCATGTTCCTCTGCCTGCCGTTAACCCAGGCTGTGGCACTTCGACAGGTTCTCTATTTTCTGTCAGCAAGATCTCTAGTAATTTCTTTCTAAATTACTTCCAGGGCTGTTTTTTTTTTTTTTTTTTTTAATCATCAGACATCTTGGACTTTGCTGCAAGCTCAGGGATTGCAATGACTTTGGATTCAACAGTTTTTCAGTTCATTTCTTAGGGGCATCCATTTTTTTCTGTGGTATCTAGCAACAGGAGAAGGGGTAATGGGGTGAAGCTGGAACACAAAAAGTTCCACTTAAATATAAGAAAAAACTATTTCAGTGTGAGGGTGAGGGAGCCCTGGCACAGGCTGCCCAGAGGGGTTGTGGAGTCTCCTTCCTTGGAGGTCTTCAAGACCTGCCTGGACGTGCTCCTATGCGACCTGATCTAGGTGAACCTGCTTCTGCAGGGTTGTTGGACTGGATGATCTCTAAGAGGTCCCTTCCAACCCTGCCATTCTACGATTCTATGATGATATCCAGAAACAGCTCCCCTACTCTACTGCCAGAGTAGGCAGGAACAGGGAGGCATCCCATTGCAAAGGTAATGAACGGTTTATATCCACGCTATTCACAAAGTCTACAAGGGAGATGATGCTTTAAAGGTGGGGTTTTTTTGGTACGTGATATAAAAAAAAGTTTTACCGATATTTCTTTAGAAAAAAATATAGTCAGGAAAGCAGCATAAAGCTCTCTCCAGATTGAGCTAATTAGCCAACACAATAGGAATATTAGTCAAGAGTCGTTGAAGGGTAAGTGGAAGGAAACGATCAAATCTTATATGTATCAGTGCTCACTGGTAGGAAATGAGAAGCAAATAAACAGGAAAAAGAGGAAGGAGCTGGCAGGGGAAAGTGTGGTAGGGAACCCAGAGCAAGGAGCCTGAGAGGCTCTGATATGCGTCTTCAACAATAGGAGCAGGAAAACTAGTTTGAAGACGACTCCATTTCGAGTCTCACTCCGTCTCGGGTGAAATGAGGACAATTAGTCATCCATCAGCCCTTGTGAAATGTGGCAAAAGGAAAACATCATTGCTTAGTGTAATTTTAATGACAGGTTTTCATTGTTTTCGTTTTTGTAACTATGCTCCTTTATTACCCATCAGTGTTTATAAGTCAGCACACATTCTTTTTTTCATCCTTACGTTCTGTGCAGTTACAAAGCAAACTCTGAGCAATCCCAGATGCCTCCCACTTCGGGAGCCTCCCAGTCCAGCTCCTGCAGCACTCTGCAGTCCAATACATTTCTTGAAGATATTCACGTATCCATTGAGCTGCTTCCCACAGTTTAGGACTTTGGGTGCGTGGGCTTCCCCCACTGACTGGCAGTAGCCGACAAAGCAGTATTATGGGGGAGATAATCAAAACTGAAGCACAAGTCTTTAGTAACGCAGCTCCCGTTTTGCAGACCACTGTGTTAGCATTTCTGCTAACTGGGTTTGCATTTCTGCTTCTCTTTTTCTTTCTCTGAGTTTCACGGGGCTCTCGTGACCATTCTCTCCAGTCCATTTCACTGGGACTTACTTCCTCTACCCATCTGGATGTTGCTACTGCTGGGTGCCGATGACTCACAAGTGCTCAGCAGTGATCTGCCTTGTGCTCCAATCTTATCAGCCTCGTAGCAGACAATCAGATCAGATCAGATCAGATGGGGTGGAACCTCAGATTTCCTCTGCAATTGCCAGCTACAGCTTATTTCACCATCTTATTTCAACAGCTTATTTCACTGCAGCAAGTTCTCTAGGTAGCTCACCTTTTCTGTGCAGGAGCAAAATGATTCTCTTCCCATTTTCTTCCCACATCCATGCCTACAGTGCCATTTGCTAATCCTTCCATGATTAAAATAACCAGTCTTTCTTCTCTTCTTTCTTCTTGATATCGTTATCAAGTCATCATCATCTCATAATTACTGCAACTTTTACCCTCTCTAACCTCTCTAACCCTTTCTTAACCACTTAACTCACTGATAGTTAATCCGAAGAAGGCTGCTAGAACGCCCTTCTTTTTTGCTTGGCTTCAAGGTTGTAAACACCTGATCGTAATCTGAACTCTCGATCTCATATCGCTGCATAAAAGGCACAGAAATATTTGAGTGTATCGCACCAAGAAGACGGTCTCTTTGTCAAGCCATCATGCATCAGAGGGATGCTAACATCTGTTACAGGTGAAGTATTTACAGTATCAGTATATTTAGATAATTTGCACTCAGTAGTCCTAAACAAACCTAACTGGAGATGTCCCTTGCATGTTGATTTTTTAACACAACTTAGTGAACTTAAACTCCAGAAGTCTCAAACGACGTTCATGTCACGCTGGTATTCAGAAGGGCCAGCGGGACAGGACAAGGTAAGACAGCCATGGTCTTTGGCAAACTGATGGAGAAGCTGCTAGAAAATTCAGTCATTAAAGGCCGAATGCAGCACTTCATCTGAAAATCATTAGTGCTAGTCAACATGATTTTGTAGAAAAGAGCTTTCTTATATGGATATCTGATTTCATTCTTTGAGGGGCTTGTGAATCAGACTGATGAAAGCAACTGAGCAGACACCACTAACGTCCAAGGAGCTTCACTTTGGTGACATTCTGATTTCAAAGCCTGCCTCCTACAATATCCATCGTGTTTCCCCCGCTGAAGTGAAGCGGCCCAGCCATCAGCCAACCCCTGTGGGCAGTCACGGGGAAACCCGGCTGGGCTGCACCATTTCTGTTAAAAGTTTCCCCAGTACTGGTTAGCTGGTTCTGCAGGCTCACCAGTGAGCACTTCACCACGTGAACCTGCTGTAGCAGGGGAGGTGAGACTAGATGATCTGCAGAGGTCCCTGCCAGCTCCGACCACGTAGTG
The DNA here is from genome assembly GCA_013401255.1 of Urocolius indicus. Classification (NCBI taxonomy): domain Eukaryota; kingdom Metazoa; phylum Chordata; class Aves; order Coliiformes; family Coliidae; genus Urocolius; species Urocolius indicus. Next base: position 24,632 of record WBNH01003633.1, on the reverse strand, counting down.
ATTGTAACCAGAGAGGAAAACTACAACCGCCTGCAGGCAGCCGGGCGAAGGGTCGGCGGAGGCCGGTCTGCCGCTGCCTGCACAGCGGGCTCCATGGCGTGGGAACGTTCTTTTGAGTGGGAAGACCTGGGCGAGAAGGGCTGTTGGGTCGGAAGAGCAGGAGGAGGAGGAGGAGGAGGAGGGGTCGCACGGAGGCGCCTGAGGGAGGCGCGGGTTCGGGTACGCCCCGCAGCCGCCTCCCCCCCCCCCCCGCACCGTCGCCCGCGGCAACGGGGCAGCCGGCGNCTCTGCCGCGGCGGCGGCGGCGGGGCGGCGGCGGGGTGCGACCTCTGCGCCGACGGGGCGGCCGCCAGGCGCTGCCTGACCTGCGGCGCCCGCCTCTGCCTCTTCTGCTGCCAGGCGCACAGGTGAGGATGCCCAGGGGCTGCCTTCCCCGCCGGGGCTGTGGGAAGGAGCGCAAGGGGTGTGGGGGGGTGTGTGGGGGGAAGGAACAGCTACCCAAAGTAAACCCACGTGGCTTTCCGTTTCATCCGAACTGGGTTTTGTCCTCCCTCCCTCCTCCTCCTCCTCGGATGCTCCGTGCTGGGGACTAGTGAGCCGCTGTGGCGGTGGGTTGGTCAGTTGGTTTGGTGTTTGCTGGAGCAGGGAGACCCGCGGCCCTCCCTGCAGCCAGCTGTGCTGGCAGTCACAGAACCATAGAATCTCACATCATCACAGAGCGTTTGGGCTTGGAAGAGGGACCTCTAGAGATCATCCAGTCCAAGCCCTCTGCTAAAGCAGGTTCAGCTCAATGAGGTCACACAGGAATGTGTCCGGGCAGGTTTGGAAAACATCCAGAGAAGGAGCCTCCACACCCTCCCTGGGCAGCCTGTGCCAGCGCCACGAGAGCCTGGCATGGTGTGCTGTCCTGCTTCCGAGAAAGCACGTGTCCAACAAGAGAAAATGGGGAAGTTTGGCTGCTGCTCTGCCTCTCTCCTGCCTCCAGGAACATTCTCTGCATGTATGTGCAAAGGCACCCTTAGGCGAAGTTTAAGGAGATAAATGCAGCTAGTTTACCTACTGTGGCTGCCACCCCCTGATTTGCTTGTGTGCTCGTATCTCGCGGGCGTGTTCAGCGTTGCTGAGAAGCTGGGAGCCTACAGCAGTCACGCTGTTGCTTCGTAGTGTGCCTGCCTGATGTTGTGGGGTTCAGTTCTGCTGAAATGTGGAGAAAATGGAAGAAGTGACAGCAGGAGAGACCTATGTACCTCACAGCAGGTTGCATCGGTAAAGGCAGGAAGAAGAGGTGACTGCAACAAGAGTGGCCAGTGAGGAGGGCAGAGGACAGGCAGCACCGTGGAAGAAAAGTGATACCAAGTCTGAATAGCCTTCTGAAGCAAGGAGATGACAGGCAGGGTCAGAAAAATACCCAGTAAAATAGCCAGGGAAGCCTCTTAGCCTGAGTTAATCAGCTCGCCCGCTCCCTCTATGGTTGCTGCTGCTTTCCACTCCATTAGCAAATTCTTTCCCTTGAAAGAACTGAGGCATGTTCCTTGCTGCCCAGCCCCCCTACAGAGACTGGTGCCTATGGTAAAATGGCTTAGGCTTTTCATTACCTTTCCACTCGGGGCTATGATTGTCAGCATACCATTCTGATTAGCTAATGCCTCATACCCCATGCAAGCTGCTGAAGACTGATACACTCAGAACTTGAATAGCAGCCTGCTGCACTGACAGAAGTAACTGCAGAAGGTATGAAGCAGTAGAAAATCTGTCCCGATGACCTGCTTCCTATATTGTTTGCCGACACCATTGTTTGACCCTACTAGCGTCTGTAGACTTGCACCTTGTTTAGTTCATGTCACGGCAGAACAAGGGCCAAGGAAAACCATTTTGAAATAATTTCCTTGGTGTGTAAGGAAGATTTCAGAGGATCCGAGAGACACCGTTGTGTGCTCCTTGGAATAAGTGAGAAAAATCTTAGGCTGGAGTCAGGGAAGTGTGAGTTTGAAGGGTGTTATGCAAATGTACTTGGCCCAAGGGAAATTAGTGGGAAGCAAAAGGGGTAGTGTAAGGGTTGTGCCCTGCCCTGTGATGAGGTTGTTTTGTGTTGTCAAAGCAACTCTGTATACCTTGGTCCTTGGAGTATTTCTTTACTTACAGGCTTGGAGCTCCCATCACGATTGCCAGAAGCCATTAGTACAGGAGACAAGGAAGGAGAGCAGGCTTTTACATCCTGCTCAATAATTAGCTGCCAATGTCCAAAAGAGCATAAAAAGTGGAAATACTCTAGTGCTGCCCTGTGACATGGTAAATGTCTGGGTCATAACAGGTTCTTTGTAGTCTGTCATTGGTCTCCTCTGAACAGGACCTAACCTGGTGGCCAGGAAGAAACGATGTCTGACTTTCGTAATATAAAAAGATTTTACCACAGACTGTCTTCTGGCAGTGACCTGAACTAGATTTTCCCCTAAGGGGTATTAGAGATAATTTGCCTCAATAAAATTAAAGCTGAGGGCTTTAAAAAAAAGCACAGGGCTGATGTCTGAGGAGCCTGGCACCTCCCCTTCCTCTCCAGAACTATCTGTCTGGTGAGCAATTCTGTTTTGAGATGCCTCTTGCCAGTTCTCACTTTGCAGGGCTCACGGCCCTCCTGCTGCCTGTGTCACTGCAGGTTCTGGAGGTAATTGCAACTATCCTGAGAGAATTTTTGGGCTGCCCAGGGAGGTGGTTGAGTCAGCGTCCGTAGAGATATTCAACAGACACACAGATGAGGTGCTAAGGGATATGGTTAGTGAAAGGCTTGGCAGTATGAGGACTTCATGATCTTAAAGGGCTTTCTAACTGTAACAATTCTATGATTCTGTGATCCTGCGTCTGTCAAGTGCCATGGAGTGAGTGCCAGCAGTAGCAGCCAAACAGCCTGTTCCCTGGTCTGCGGCAAGGCACATGACTTCTGGGTCTGAAAATAGTGCTGACTACATGCAGAGAGCCTGAGAGTAGCCTCTGACAAGCTGCTTGCAGATGCTGCCCCTTTTGTGTGGAGCCTTGTACCTCAGGAGACCACAAGTCCCTTCATGTGGAGTGAGTTTCAGTGGACACAGAAAGGAGCTGTGCATATCGTGACTTCCAGTCTCGTAGAATCACAGAATGGTCAGGGCTGGAAGGGATCGCTAGAGATCATCCAGTCCAATCTCTCTGTTAAAATGGGTTCACCTCAATGAGGTCACACAGGAACATGGCCAGATGGGTTTGAAAACCTTCAGAGAAGGAGACTTCACAGCCTCCCTGGGCAGCCTGTGCCAGGGCTCCCTCACCTGAACAGGAAAAGTTTTTCCATGTGTTTAAGTGGAACTTTTTGTGTTCCAGCTTATGCCCATTATCCTTAGTCCTGTCCCTGGAGACAACAAAAAGTGATGCCTCATCCTCCTGACATCCACCTTTTAGGTACTTATAAATGTTAATGAGATCCTTCCTCAGTCTTCTCTTTTTTAGGCTAGTCTTCTCTTTTCTAGACTGCACAGTCTGTGGGGTCTGGTGTTCTCCAGGGCTCTGGGATGTTGACGTTTCACCTCCAACGTGAATAAAGTGATGTGCGGTTGCTCCCTTCTAGGAGACAAAAGAAGACGGCCTCTCATGCCTTGATGGAGCTAGAGGACACCAAGGAATGCAGCCAGGCTGGGAGGCCTCTCTTCTGCCCTTGCCATCCCACAGAGGAGCTGAGGCTGTTCTGCGAGCGGTGCGACCAGCCCGTGTGCCGGGACTGCGTGGCGGATGGGCACCGGCAGCACCCTTACGACTCCACGGGCAACGTCATCCACAGACACGGGGACGCCCTGCGGGAGCTGCTGACGGACACCCAGCAGCACGTGGGCGCTCTGCAACGTGCACTCTGCCGCATCGATGACGCGGGCAGCGCCGTGCGCCGTCGTGCAGAGGCCGTCGCTGCAGAGATCGGCCTCTTCGCCAGCGGGTACATGGCAGCGATCGAAGAGCACCGGGACCAGCTGCTGAAGCAACTGGAGGACTTGACGGTGCAGAAGGAGAACCTCCTGCAGCTGCAGAAGGCTCAGCTGCAGCAGTTGCTGCTGGACATGAGGACGGGCGTGGAGTTCACGGAGCATCTGCTGACGAACGGCTCGGACCTGGAGATCCTCCTCACCAAAGGGGCGGTGGCGAGCCGGCTGGCGACGCTGAACGGCACCACTTACAGCACCCATCCCAGCGTGGATGACAGGATCCAGTTCTCTCCTCACGACAGGGCAGGGCAGTGTCGTGGCTATGAAGTTTTTGGAGTCATTGTCAATCAAGTGGTTGATCCAGCCAGATGTACCCTGCACGGGGAAGGTAATGGGGTGCTGTACGACAGGTGAACGGGGAGCGTGTTACTCCCTGAAGTCACTTCTCTGTTCTCTGTCTCAATGCACTTAAGGCACTGTTGGAAGAGTATAGCTAGCAGGTCAAGGGAGGTTCTTCTTCCCCTCTACTTAGCCCTGGTGAGGCCTCATCTGGAGTCCTGTGTCCATTTCTGGGCTCCTCAGCTCAAGAGGGACAGGGAACTGCTGGAGAGAGTCCAGCACAGGGCCACCAGGATGATCAGGGGACTGGAACATCTTTCATACAAGGAAAGGCTGTGGGAACTGGGGCTGTTCAGACTAGAGAAGACGAGACTGAGGGGAGATCTTATTAACATTTACAAATATCTAAATGGTGGGTGCCAGGAGGTTGGGGCATCCTTTTTTTCTGTGCTATCTAGCAACAGGACAAGGGGTAATGGGATGAAGCTGGAACACAAAAAGTTCCATTTAAATATAAGAAAAAACTATTTCAGTGTGAGGGTGAAGGAGCCCTGGCACAGGCTGCCCAGGGAGGCTGTGGAGTCTCCATCCTTGGAGGTCTTCATGACCCACCTTGACATGTTTCTATGTGACCTGATCTAGGTGAAACTGCTTCTGCAGGTGAGTTGGACCAGATGATCTCTAAAGGTCCCTTTCAACCCTACCATTCTATGATTCTATGATTCTATGACTAGGGGCACAGGTAGAACCCTGCCAGATGTTGCTTTGCTTGCCGAAGCCTCATAGGAGCTGTGCTGGGAAGGGAGCCAGAGAGCTGTCCCCATCTACGTGTACAGGGCATACTGGAGCTGCCTTCTGCAACATCACCGATCTCAGCATGGGGCTTAGGTATGAGGAGAGCCACCCTTAGGCAAAGGCCACAGCTTACTTGAGGTGGGAATGGTGCTTGCCATGGCAGGATGTGATGCTCTTCTTGTAGCCCCAGCTGTTCAGCAGCACAGGCCAAGGCAGATCCCTTCTGTGGCTGAGTGAGTAGGCTCATTCCCTAACAGCTTCTGCTGAGATTGCCAAGGGACAGACAGACCCAGGGCCCATTCAATGCCAAACTCTAAGTGCTGAGGTTTTTGGGGCTTCACACTGCACAGTGAGGCTGTCCCCTCTCCTTCCCAGCTGCACGGTGCACCTTGAGGCCAGCTGGGCTCAGAGGTGCCAGCAGGAAGACCACCCTCATCCAGACAGATCTTTGGGCTAAGCCTGCCCAACTCAGCATCCAAGTCTGTCCACCCTCTCCCAATCCCCAGTCATATATTCACCCTCCCCTGTGAGTGGAAGGAGCTGTGCACCCCAGCAGCAAAGTCCTGGCCGTGATCCAATGGGTCTGCAACATGTCAACATAAGTGGGAAGTGGCAGCTGTGTGAATCCTTTCTAAGGGTCCTGTTTCTCTGCCTTGCAGACCTGCACAGTGCCCGTCAGAACCAGCTGACTGGCTTTACCCTGCTCTGCAATGACACCATGGGGAAGCGGATAGCGCAAGGAGGAGAGGCCGTGCGGGTCACCATCACCCATAAGGACAAGAGGGGCTGGTGGGTATTTCACCTTACAGCTCCCCTGTTGCTGAGTTTGCCTTTCTGCTTCCCTTACCCTGTTTCCCTCTTTGCTTGGGCGGGTGGGAGGATGTGCTTCAGCATGTGGGTCAGGATTGTGCAGGGGAACAGGCGCTCCTCTTCTTCCCATCAGTGTAGCAGCTCTTCCTACTCGTTGTGTTTGGCTGTGTGGAGCCTTACAGCGTTGGCTCAGATTTGTACTGAGCCTTTGAGTGATTTGAGACTTGCTGGAGGATTGAACTCTCAGTGGGTGTTTGACATTGTCAGCATGAGCTGTTGTCCCTTCCCACCCCTGCCAGCAGACACCCAGAGGCTTTTGTTAACACCTGATGACCATAAAGCATCACAACCCCAGAAACGACAACCCTGAATCAGACACAGCCTCTGACAGTTGATGGCAGTGCCTGTCCACAGTCTGGCGAAACAATCTGTGTCAGGGCTTTATAGTGCTTTCTTTTGTAGCTGCAAGTGTTGAGCACTTTAACATTTTGGACATTTTCTAAGGGAAGCAGTGAAGACTGCACTTGGATCCCTAAGTGTTTCCACAATGAAAATGACCAACTGGAAAAACTCTTGTAACTGTTCCCAGGCCACACTTGTTACTTGTTAGCCTGGCACAAAGGCAGAGCCCAGCAGGGGTGTGTTCTTAGGAAAAACACCCCTTGTGTTTTATGGTACATACAATATTGCTGGAGCAAGATGCCAGCGTAACCCATTCCAGGAACAGTGCTGGTGGTGGTGTCTCTTATGGAAAAAAAGAGTCAGGATGCTAAAACTCCTTGCCGTGGGGGAGTGTTGACAAGGTATGCAGAAGCAGCACAAGCTGCACAGATGCTCCTCAGTAGAGCATCATTGTTCAACACACTGTTCCAATGTACCTCTCCCTCCTTAGGTGCATGTACGAGGTAGGCTGGTGTGCACACAGGGCTTTTTCTCAGTGTGGCTTTTTCTCAGTGGGGTAGAGATCGCTGTGGCTACGTGAGCTCAGTTCCTTGCATGCAGTTGCTACATCTGCTGAGAGCTGTCTGGCTTTGGGCCGAGGCACGGCAGCTACAGAAGAGTGTGAAGTGTCACCATACAACTCAAGACAGGAAACGATGCAGGCAGCTGCACTGATGTGAAAAGGCCTTGGGGGAGTGGGGGATGCAGCCTGCAAACCTTCAAGATTATAAACTCTTGTGTCCTGGGGCACAAGAGCCTAATTAGTGGGGATTGGAAGAACACCTTCAGCTGTGCAGAGCTACCTGGTGATTATCTGTGGAAAGCTCTTTCCGTGTTCCTGTGAAGCAGGCGGACAGGTAGTCCCTGAGTAACTAGCTGTGGTTTCTCCCTGACAGTCTGTCCCCACGAGTCCCTTGTGAAATCCAATGAACTCCATTTTGGGAAGGGAGAGTTCACCAGGAGGGACCTAGAACTCATCAGAGCATTGAAAAGAAAAGTTGGGGTCAGTGTAGTTGAGACTACAGTGGCTGAACTGATTCAGCCTGCCCCGCTTATGTCCTATCTTCTTCATGGGCTCTTGTGGAGGTAACTGTTCTCTGAAGCTGTGCTTTTACCCCATTTCTGAAGGCTTTTATCTAATGGGATAATCTGTGCTGCTAGTGTGCTGTCTGTCACCTTCTGCTTCACCTTCAGGGCTCAGGGCTGCTACAGATCCTTGCCGTGCAGCTAGCTTTCTGTGACTTCCTTTGTATGGTTACTGCAGCTCGGAGTAGCAGGCATCTGTGAAAGCTGCTCTGTGCTTCAGCATTGCTCCTGCATCCTGTGAAGCTTGCGTGTGACCCACAGCTGCGGAACGAAGCTGAGCATTAAGGAGCTCACCACAGGTCTAGGCTAAACAGTGGTTCAGACATACAGCAGTTTTCTGCAGACACTTACGTCTTGAACTTCTCTCTGTTCGTAGTGCAGTGAAGCCAACAGTGTGTGATAATGGTGATGGGACCTACCATATTTCCTACAGCCCCGAGGACCCGGGCTTGTATGCTGTCTGCATCTATGTGAAAGGGCAACATGTACAGGTAGCATATCTTGTTCCTCTTGCACTGCTTCCTCTTTACCTGCTTTTCCAAGTATTTGCTTTAAATCCTTCTAAGCATTACCTCTACCACTTAGCACTTTAAGACCAGACTTGGTGACCTGTGACTGACAGGATCACCTGGTTGGTGTTTGCAAATGCAGATGTGGCACCTGACAGCACTCACTGCAGCAGCCCCTATGCTTGCTTGTCCTCTGCAGGGCTCTCCGTTCACTCTGATGGTGAAAGCCAAGCTCCGTGAGCATCAAGGCGTGTTCCACTGCTGCACGTTCTGCTCAAGCGGAGGGCAGAAAGCTGCTCGCTGTGCCTGTGGTGGGACCATGCCAGGTGAGTGCTCAGCTTTCCCCACGCTGCTGGCAGCAGTGTGCCCAGGTGGTCAAGGCCAATGGCATCCTGGCTTATATCAGAAGCAGTGTGACCAGCAGGGATGAGGAAGTGATTGTCCTCTTGTACTTGGCACTGGTGAGGCTGCACCTCTGTGTTTTGTTCTGGACTCCTCACTACAAGAAGGACATGGAGGTGCTGGAGCGTGTCCAGAGACAGGCAATGAAGCTGGTGAACAGTCTGGAGAACAAGTCTGATGCGAAGCAGCTGAGGGAGCTGGGGATGTTTAGCCTGGAGAAGAGAAGACTGAGGGGAGACATGATCACTCTCTACCTGAAAGGGGGCTGTGACAAGGTGAGGGTCAGTCTCTTCTCCAAAGTGATGGATGACAGGACACGAGGAAATGGGCTCAAGTTTCACCAAGGTAGGATTAGTTTGGACATTAGGAAGAACTTTTTCACTGGGAGGGTCATTAAGCACTGGAACAGGCTGCCCAGGGAGGTGGTGGAGTCACCATCCCTGGAGATTTTTAAAAGATGCATAGATGAAGTCCTGAGGGTTGTGGTTTAGGGGTCAGTGGTTGGACTTAAAGGTCTTTTCCAACCATAATGATTATATGATTCTATGATTGAGAGAGTTTGTGGCCTTCAGTCCTCCCTAGTGTGGATAGGCTTCTGCCTTGCATATGTACCAAGACTCTGTTAACCTATGTCTATCTGAGGTCTGGTAGGATGTGACTGCAGCAGTGAGAGATGTAGCAGGACATCCTGAAGGTCTTCGTGGCACACCTGACAGACAGGGACCTGAGCCAGCTGTGCAGGAAATGGGGCAGGGCACCTCTGTCTTTCAGTCCTTGTCAGTGAAGCTGAGAAGCACTGTGACTGCACTGCTTACTGCTCCAGTGCTGGCACATCAGGAGCTTGTAGGCTGTGTCACTCTGTGCCTGATTCTGTGCTCTGGACAAGCTTCACTCATTGAGGATGAGAGTTCGCCTCTCTTGTTTGTTTGATCCCAACCAGCTTCCCTCTCCTTAGCCTGCAAATAACACTTTGTGTTTTGCATGTTTTTAGTGTAGAACAAAACTTTTCTCTGCTTGATCTTACATCTCTCTCTGGCCATAACCACTAGCAACTGGCATGGGATTCTGCAGGGCTGTGTCTTGCATTACTCAACAGGCAAGGGGATGGAAATCTTCACCTTTCCTCACCTGTTGGAAGGGGACATCCCCCTTAATTGTTCTCCTTTCTTTATGGAGCCTTGGCAGTTTTGGCCTAGAGTAAACTGTGTTCTCATCAGCACGTGCCTCCTCATCTTAGACAAGTGCTGGGGCAGAAGCACTCTTGGAAGGCCTCTGTTTTGGGATGTTCTGGTCCACTTTTGGTTCGGCTCATGGTGCCTCTTCTCTTGCAGGTGGGTACCAAGGCTGTGGCCATGGACACAAAGGCCACCCTGGGTACCCTCACTGGTCGTGCTGTGGACAAGTGAAGGAGAGCTCAGAGTGTTTGGGTGACACCTCGCAGAAGAGTTTGCTCAGGACAGTGGCACTCTGAGCAGCCAGGTGAGCTCCTGCGAGCCCAGGGCACTGCTGCTGGCTGCTGCATGAGCACAAACCACAAGGATCCCTGCCATCACTGCTAGAAAACAACATTTTGGTGGGTGTCAGATAAGAAGGGAGGGTGAGGGAAAATAAAGTTGTGCCTTATATTCCACCTGGGTGCGTGTATATGCAGAGTTCTAACAGGAGACAACTCTGGGAGTTGTACCACTGCCTCCATTTTTGAAGACTCGAGGCTCATGGGGTCAGGCTCCAAGGGGAAACAATCTGAGCAGTCACTTCACAGGAGTGTCTTGTTCTGCAGCATCAACAGTCTTTGCTGTCCTTCTTGAAGAGGCCAAAGCTGCTCATCAGGGCACATTCCAAAGGGTTTGTGTTCGTGCCTTGGAGAGGTTTGGCAGTCTAGGTATGGTTTCTGCCTCCCTGTTAGACATGCAGCTGGATTGCAGCCATGGATCTGCACATACAGCACAGGTACACTTCTGGGAGCTGCTGGTGTGCTTGCAACTCTCATATTTCCTCCAAACAAGCTGTAGTCTGATTACACCCTCCCTGCTAAGGAGGGGCAAGGTGACTTAGTGATACATCTGAAGGAAATCAAAGGAAAACCCATGGCAGTGATGGGAACAGGAGTTAAAATGTCATTCACCCAGTCTGTGTATTCTCCACGGAGATGGTGTTGGGACACAGCACTGCTGGGAGCCAAGAGAGCACCCAGCTCACCAAGGGAAGATCTGGGACAGTTTGACCATTGCCAGGAGACGCAAGCTTAGGTTTGCAGATGTCTGTCCCAGACTGGGGCAACTAGGCAAGAGCAGTGGAAGGAGATGGAATACAGCAAAACTCCTGGATTTGGATCGTGCAGTTTTGGCAAAGCCTCTCCTTATAGAAGGAAAGCTTGTTCCATTTTTCCATAGAAGGGAGATGTATCTCCTGGGCTTGTATGCATGCTGCCAACCCATAGCTGTGGGAATGGCACCTGTGATGAGGAGGAAGAAGCAGTTTCCTGGAAGGACAGTCGCTAAACTGCTGCTTGCTGCTTGTCATCTGCCTGGGGGAAGCAAACAATATGGATACCTTCCAAATACATTTGAGACTGGGAACACTACTGCCCTGGGGGTAACCGTGCTAGGAGATGTGTGTTTATAAGGGTTCCCAACTTCGCCTGGGGAGCTGGGGACAAATAGCTGACTATTGGTCACTTGGGGAGAGGAATGCTGCTCCAGTGTCAACAGTAAGGACTGGTTCTTGCTCTCTGGCTGGTGGTAGCTGCCTTGTAAATTGTAGTAAACGTACACTGTCTGTTTGCTCGCTCAGACCTAGAAGGCTGTCATTCATCATTTGTTCCTTTACAAAGCCTGTTTTGGAGCCTTTTCAGCCCAGCAAAGGAGATGTAGATATCTGTATGCAAATGCTGTTTATAGCCTCCCATTCATCATCCAGAAAGGGCTGACAAACAGAAGGAGGAAGGTTAGGTGGTTCGAAACTTCAAGTTGGGCAATTGAAATCTCCAAGTTGCTGACTCTGAAATTTCTAAGTTAACCTTTGGCAGAACAAACAGTAACTCATTCCTGTCCTTGCTAAGTGCGGAGTCAGTGCTCAGCACAGATTGTGGTGTGAAATGAAATGCCTCATTTTTCTGTGTCTTTCTTGCTTCCCACTCCTGAGGTATGCATTGTTTCCTCTTGGTGCTTCTGTGTTGTGTTGCATAGGGAGCCCTAAAGAGGCATGTAACTTCTGTCTGGAGATGTCTTAGTCCTCTCAGACAAAGGAATGTGTTTTCTCCTTGTGTCAGGCACACACCCTGTCACTGACATTTTCCAAGAAGCTGTTTGTGACAGTTATAGCAGCAAACATATAAACCCTTCAGGGAACTGCGGTTGGCTTGGGCTGAGCTCTACTTTTGGCGTGGGGAGAGTAGTTTTCAGACAGCATAGGATACTAATCATGCCAGGGTCAGGCCCTTGTATTGATCTTTTTGTTAGTCTTGAAGGCTCAGTCAGTCCCAGGGATTATAAATTGTTGACCGACTGCCACTCTGTGTTTGGGCAAAGAGTGCTGTTCATGAGGATAGCTTGAAGAATCATATGCAGAAAAGACATTTAATGACCTTAGTCATTTTGTGGGGGTCAAATGCAAGTGTCTTCTCATTCTTTGCAAGCAGACTTTGCCCTTAGTGTCAGTTACTCAGAATGCTTTGCCAAATGAATATATCCTACTGATAGCTGGAGTCTCACACTGGACTTGGGAATGGTTTCCAGCTCTCTATTGGTGAACAACCGTGTGCAGATGATGGGTTAGGAGGTGTAGTTTGTCTGCTGGGTTATGTGATGTCATTTCCGACCAGATAGCCCTTGAGATAACAGTGTGCTTTTCAAGACAGACATACAGGCAGTGCTCAGAGCACTGCACTGGTAAATGTTGATAGTTTTCCCATGTTAAAAGCTCTTGCTGATACAGTTGCCCATCTCCAGAGTTTGAAAAACAAACAAACAAAAAAGATAAAAAGTGGGAGTGAACGTGAGAAGGGCTGTTGGGAGGCAAGAAAAGGAGGACTTACTCACTAGATGGGTTAACCAGAGCGTAGCTAGAAGGAAAAACGCAGCAAAAAGAAAACCCTGTAAAAGACCTAGGAGAGGCCTCGTAGCCTGGAAGACTCCATGTAAGGTGTCTCTAGAGTCACAAAATCACAGAATGTTAAGGGTTGGAAGGGGCCTCAAAATATCACCCAGTCCATCCCCCTGCCAGAGCAGGGTCACCTAGAGTAGGTCACACAGGAACTAGTCCAAGTGGGTTTTGAATGTCTCCAGAGACGGAGACTCCACAACCCATCTGGGCAGCCTGTGCCAGTGTTCCCGCACCCTCACAGTGAATAAATTCTTCCTTGTATTTCTTGGGAACCTTTTATCTTCCAGCTTGTACCTCTTGCCCCTTGTCCTGTCATTGGACATCATTGAGAACAGCCTGGCTCCATCCTCCTGACACCCACCCTTTATGGATTTGTAAACATTAATGAGGTCACCCCTCAGTCTCCTGCAAGCTAAAGAGCCCCAGCTCCCTCAGCCTTTCATCGTAAGAGAGATGCTCCACTCCCTTCATCATCTCCCTGTCCTTCTTGAACTGAGGGGTCCAGAACTGGACACAATATTTCAGATGAAATCTCATGAGGGCAGAGTAGAGGGGGAGGAGAACCTCTCTCAACCTACTGCCCACAGCCCTTCTAATACACACCAGGATGCCATTGGCCTTCTTGGCCACGAGGGCACATTGCTGGCTCATGCTCATCCTGCTGTCTACCAGCACCCCCAGGTCCCTTTCCCCTACACTAAGAATTAATTCCCCAACCTGTACTGGTACATGTGGTTATTCTTTCCCAGATGCAGGACTCTACGCTTGCCTTTGTTGAATTTCATTAGATTTCTCCCTGCCCAACTCTCCAGCCTGTCCAGGTCTGGTTGAATGGCAGCACAGCCTTCTGATGTCTCAGCCATTCCCCCCAGTTTAGTCTCATCAGCAAACTTGCTGGCAATGCCCTCTGTTCCCTCATCAAGGTCATTAATGAATTTATTGAACGGTACTGATCCCAGCACTGACCCCTGAGGGACTCCACTAGCTACAGGCCTCCAACTAGACCCTGCCCCATTGATCACAACTCTCTGCCTTCTTCCCTACAATCAGTTTACAGTCCACCTCACTACCTGATCATCCAGCCCACACTTTCTCAGTTTTGCTGCCAGGATGCTGTGGGAGACGGTGTCAGATGCTTTACTGAAATCAAGATAAACCACATCCACTGCACCATCTATCCACCTGGTTATGTCAGGCATCATGCTGGTGTGCTTCTCTCTTCTCAGGGGAGGCAAATGACCCTGATGACACAGCCGTGCCTGTATCAGTGTATCTGTGTATCAGTCTAGTTTGTCCCCAGAAAATCACTGGAGCCACGCAAAAGCTGCCTCAGCAGGGCTTCTTGGCCTTTCCATGGCAGGAGCTGACTTACAGGGTGCACTGACCATCTGGAGTATCCTGGCAGTGGCTCACAGGCAGCTGTAGAGGACTTTGTCTATTTCCAGCTGAGAGTGGCTCACCACCTCCCTGTTTTGAGAGATGAGGGCTTATTTGGAGTGCTGATGCTTCCAAATTTCCTTCAAGGGCAGGCAGTGCTGATAAGGCAGTGCCAAGCTCTTCTCCTTCCAGACCACCGGTGTTCCCACTTCTCAAGCACCTCTTGACATCCTTGTTACAGATGTGGGATCGCAAGGCTGGAAAGATGGCCAATGGTTTTGGCAAGATCCCAAGGACAGATTTTATCTTTTTCAGTCAGCCTTCACCTCTCTTGAGTGCTCTGTCAAATCTGTGTGCTTGTCAGCTTGCTACAACTCCATCTTCTCCTGGTTCTCCTCCTTCACTGATAGCTCCTCCAGAGTTCCAGTGACACTGAAATAAGTCATGAACTTCCTGTAAGTAAGGGGCATCTTCTGATGGAATGATTGTTTGTGAAGAAAGAAACAAGCTGTATTGTGAAGGGCAGAGTGGCTGCAGTCTGGTTCTTGTGTCTCTTCCAGAGCACGGAACATCTTGGGCCCTGACCCACCTTCAGTCCATCTTGTTCCCTCATTCAGGCAAAAGGCAGCATGTGCTGTGGCCAGCTGTAGGACACTGACTGGTGAGCCCAGCAAAACCGGTAACGCTTTGTGCTTGCTGCCACCTTCCTCTCAGTGAAGACAGCTGATGTGCCTTTTCCCCAGCTGCTCAACAGCTTTCACTGACTGTGGGACCAGATCTTGCTGTCACATTTGGTTGAATTTTGCTAGGAGATTCAAAAGTGATTAAGATCTGGGCAAATCCTGCGAGCACAGATCCTTGGCTACTTTGGGAAATATCCTGAATGCCTCTTGGGTCTTTACAGTATAAACATACCAGGAGGAGTAGGCACCATCGTAAGAGCTGCTCAGAAATGACTGTGGTGTTGCACCGTTGAACGGGATTTGCCTGAGTCCTGCCAGGGCTGCCTGTGCCTTGGAAACAGACCTATTTTTCCAACATGGAAGTAACCCGGTGGTTGACTGGACAGTGGGGCGTGCCGTGGCTATGGCCCGAAGCTGACGTGCTGAGAGGGAACAGCTTGTTTGTGCCCTGTACAAAAGGCACCTGTAAACCAGGTGTCACCGAGGGCAACAAGGTATTTCTTAATGTGCATTTCCCACCAGGTCACTGTGGCCTTGAGGTGTTCGTGGCTTCTAGCAATGCTCTGCTGAATTACGAGAGGTTTAGTAATCCGTAGAATACTGCAAAATAAATCAGAATTATTTTTCTAGGTTAAAAAGGGGGCTATTCTATGCTAGAGCAGAGAGGAAGTGAAAGGTATCTAAAGTCTGCTTCATGAGTTTAAACCATTGCAACAACCAAAGACTGACAGTGATTCTCAGGTGAAAGATTTCCATTCCTCATTTTCATTCAGAGGCCAAAGAATTAAGGATGAGCTTTCAGTATCGGCCAAGACTGAAGCATTGGCAGTAGATCCTGTTACCAGCTCTGCCACAGAACTTACATGGGGTATTCAGGTAGCTCCTCTACCTCAAAAGCAATTAGCTTTACAGTTGAGCACTCACATTGAGGTAGCATATGAACAGCTCAGTAAACTCAATGCCTAACCGCTCTTGGAAGCAGAAAGTCCCACCCTGGCTTCTCTGTCCTTGCTGTAGAACACGTGGTGCATCCTCAACAGAAGCATCCCTTGGTGTGACACGCCTCTGACCACACAGGGAGCCAGTTCAGCTCCTTAACCCAGCATGAAAACTTTTGTTTTCTAAATTTACTTTATTTCCTAACAGATCACTAGGCTTAGTGGAGGTTCAGGTCTGTGCTCTCCTATCAGCATAAAGTGTGGGGATGTGGGAAGAAGTTCAACACAAGCTGTGACATGTAACTTCATCCTGGCATGAGGAGGCTAGAAGCGGTGAGTCCTGGGTGCCAAAGTCCTTGGAATACAGCTTGCTGACTTTGATGCCTGTGCAAGAGCCACAGACCCTTCCAGCCCACTCTGTGCTGTCTAGAAAAGTCTGTTATGGGTCATGCACCACATCTGACTATGTTCATCCCTTATAGAGGTGAACAGGCTCTTTTGGAGCTGAACTGTAGACCAAAACACTAAGCACACGCTTTGGAAATTGTGCACGTGCATGGTTAGAAGGCCAGTGTGCCCCTCAGAGCGTCACAAGCCCTCCTGAACCCTAATAAGCCTTTGCAGCTAGTTGAGTCATCACTGCCTGTTAAAAATTGATCTTGATTTTAAACTCTGATTGTTGCAGAGAAAGGAGTTTGGGTTTTGTTAGGTGCTGGATTGTTCCCAGTTCCTCCAGGCATCCTCATCTCTGCATGGGAAAGCTATCTACTCCCACTAACCATCCCAGACTTACTGGAGATGGCTGTGGACTGTCAAAAATTCCCCTTTTCCCATCCTCCTTGGAACACAGTCCAGATGTAGATGACAGGATACACAGGTTCTCCTTCACAAAACTGAGTGCTGTGGTGCAAGCTGCCTTTCCTTCTCTGCCCTTTCACAATCTTTTTGCCCTTCTCAATCTCTTTTGCCCAAGAGATGCTCACCCTGTCTCCAGCCTCTAAGGAGACCTATCACAGGGGAAAGGATCTGCAGGGTCTGTGCCAGTTTCTTTCCTTTACGTGCTCCGTAATAGCAGATCTGAGAGCAGCAGGTACTGGCCTTGGGGAGGAGAAGGAGTTTGGTCTGGAGGAGGTGAGTGGAAGAAAACAGCAGTCAGAAAGGAGGCTGCTGGCTGAACCTGTGTGTCTCTGACTGAGCCTGGAGGGGCCTCTTAGCACAGCATGGAGAGGCAGGGGAAAGCACTCATTGCCATTGGGGCTGGGAGGGTGACCCACAGATGGGACGTCTCTGCTCAGTGTCAGCAGCGTAATGGGAGATTTTAGCAAGGATACCTGAGCTAGTCCTGGATATAACACAACTTGTCAGTGATGGGTAAGCTGAGGATCTTCATGAGAGATTGCTGCACTCTGATGCCAGTATTAGCTGGCTACAAATGCATGAGATATGTTGTTCTTCATTTTAAATCCAACATGTTTCTTTACTCGATGGTGTAGGAAATCTCTCCTGCTGCTACAATCACTAACCTCCTTGCTTTTGACTGCCCCAGTGGAGGTAAGATGAGGTACTTACTGTTTCCTCATTCCTCAGAGTTCACTGCTTGGGCTCACCGCTCCTTAGCTGAGTTCAGTTATTTAAGCAGGGCAGCCCCAGGAGAATACATCATGTGAAAGAAAAGGACTGTGCTGAACAGTGTGGGACCTTGGGCACTCGGAGGTTGGCTTGTCTTCGTAAGTGCCGTGGCCATGGCATCCCAAGGCCAGGTCATTTTCTGGAGGTATGGTATTATCTGCGTCTGCTTTGGGAGAGAGGAGGGAGGGAATTGCGTTTTTTGACTCCTCAGCTACGTCACCCTGCTGTCTTGAGCTTTCAAGAGAGCAGCTCTTTGCAGTTTGACTCTATAGTGCACTCACCAAAGCTACTTAAATACCAATATGGTTTCTTTTGTACAATCAGTAAGGCCATGTAGCTGTCAGACACCCACGTGCAGATTATTAACTTTAGCCAGGATGGAAATGAGTGTCCTAGAAACTGTGCATGGCTAGAATATGCAACCTCAGGTTTGGATGCTGTGGTAGGTCAGAGTAGCAATGGCTTGAGAAAGGCTTTGCGTTCCTGCTGTTGGAGTTTGGGGTATTAATGGCTTGAGGAAGGCTCCCCGTTCCATTTGCTGGCCTTCAGATAGTCACTTATCCACTCCATCAGTGTGCTGTGAAGCTGTCCCACAGTGAGTGTCCTTGCTGTGTGGATCAGGAGTAAGAGCTGGGAAGATATGCAAGCTGGTTTGTGCCTCTCATTTCAATGGGCCCGTTTCCTTTGGAGCTATTGACTGAGTCCTGGTGATCTACAGCGAGAAAAAGAAGTATAGTGTGAAAGGCTATAAAAATATCTACCTGATATCCTTACCTGCTGATGAGTTGAAAATAATCTGCACACTTGCTTCAGCCTCCAAGCTGGACCAAGCTTGCATCTAAACCTGACTGCTTGAATGCACCCACCAACGAGCTGTGTCTCTTCATCCCAAGTGGGACTTTCCCAGGCTGGATGGAGGCAGAAGCTCCAGTGAGGTGTGTGAAACATCACTACTTGTCTTTTTTCTGTCAAATAAGTTTCAGGTCTTACTATTATGTGTCCCACCCAAGCTGAACAGCAGTGGGGAGAGTGACAGTCCATGTGTGGACAGAAGATACCTCTCACACATGAGCTGTACTCCAGCTTTCTCACAC
This sequence comes from Urocolius indicus, assembly GCA_013401255.1. Taxonomy (NCBI): domain Eukaryota; kingdom Metazoa; phylum Chordata; class Aves; order Coliiformes; family Coliidae; genus Urocolius; species Urocolius indicus. The sequence continues at coordinate 6,487 of WBNH01003633.1, read as the reverse complement.
GGAGTGTCAAGGAAGAACGAAATACCCACCTGGACACATTCCTGTGTGACCTGATCAAGGTGAACCAGCTTTAGTGGGGGGCTGGTCTAGATGACCTGTAGAAGTCTCTTCCACTCCTGACCATTCTGTGATTCTACGATTCTACAATTACTTGCATCTTGTCACTGACGAAAGTGAGATCACTAGCAGATGTCATGTAACACAGTGTGAATATTCAATGGGTATCATATTCTTCATGTGTCTGGAGTGCGTGGTAGTAACCAGCTCTGTTATTATCAAGAGGCAGCCCAGCTGGCTTTTGTCAGGGAAATGCAATAACTGATGGGTATGAAAAAAATGCATGCTTACCCCTTGCTGCTCTGAGAACTATCCTCTGGCTCTACCAGCAATTCTGCCTGCCCAGCCAGACCACAGCAGGATACTGGAAGCAGCGGGCCTCTTCAAGGACATTGGCCTCTTTGAGATACTCTTAAAAAGCAGCAATAGCCCAGACAGGGGGCTGAATTTTCCAGGAAGCTTCAGGGGAGCAGTGGGAGGTTTCTACTGATTTCAGGAATAAACCCAAAACAAATTAAAAAACCACAACAGCCAAACAAAACCCTAAAAAGAATAAGACTAAAGTGCTGAAATTGAGCTCTGCAATCCTTAGCTGGACATTGGAGTAGAAAATGTTTCCTTTTCAGATACCCCTGCTATGCTATTTCTTTTCCACAGTAAGCTTTGATATGAGGAGGAGGACAGGGGACCTTCTGTCTCTTAATCTATGGTTTTTTGATCCTCACACCTCTAAGCCCATTCCCAAGGGAAGGCTTACTCTGAGGATTAAGCCTCTGGTGCCTGTCTCAGCAGGGCTGCAAGCTTCTCTCTGTCCCCAGGCTGCGCTGGGCAGAGTTCAGATGGGTAATAAATGAATTTAATGACAAATTCCATTTGGCTGATCAGGAACAGAAAAAAGAGGGTGGGATGCATGGAGTGGCCTCCCACAGGCTACCGAAGCAGCGCTAGGAGCTGAGGGCTGTGTCAGGGCCCCAGCTGTCTGTGTCAGCCTGTTTCCACGCCTCTGGAGCACTTGGGAGTACGAGGGGTGCTGACGCACGGAAAATGGCTTTTCACTTGAACTGCCAGACCGGACTGTTGTGAAACCCAGCTACTGTCAGCCAGCACACGGCTGGGTTGCTGCTGCCTGTCATTCACCCCGCACTCTGCGCTTAGTCGATACACACAAGGGCCTCGTGGGCAAATGTTTTTAAGGCCCTTGTGGTCCTCACAGTTTCTGCAGAGGAAATTCCAAAGGGCCCAGTTTCTTCTTGTACCTGGCAAGGAGTGCTGAAGTGGGCAGTGGCATCCACATACTCAAAATCACCATTCCCTTTGTAACACATGAGAGCTCTTTTCTGTCACCCCCAGCTGCTGCCTTGAACGAGGGATGGGAAGCACCTCTGTGGATGCAAAGCTATGGGGGCAGGTGGTGCCAGTGGGAGACAAAAGTATTGGTGCTGGCCCATTTTTTGCTGCTTTGTGAGCGAGCTGAGGATGGTTTTGCCAAGCACAGTGCTAAGGCAGAAGTGTTCAGCCCAGAGGGTCCTTTCAAGGACCAGAGACAAACATGGTGGCATCTGAAGTGTTCAGGGATGGCACAGGATGGCACCCTGGCTCCTTGTCCTCTGCCATACCTGTTCTGACACTGACTGATGAAATTGCCTGTAACCTCCTGGCAGCATCCCTCAGTTCCCAGCAGTTTCTTCCCTGCCTGCTCTTGGGAAGAAGGATTTTAATCTAGAGGGGTGAAACTGAGTCACAGCTGCTATGTGACAACCAGACGTGGCTGGTCATGACAACCTTGGCAGAGTTTATAGCAACTATCTTGCTCGAGGATCAGCTCTGTAGAAATCAATGGAGCTCCTCAAGGAGGTAGCTGTTATTCAGCATGTGAAAGAGAGTTTCTATCTGCCCTGGCATAAAGAAGAACAAGATTGTCCCACGGTGAGTCTGACCAAGCCCCTGAGTGACTCAAGGTTAAGCTCCGTGGGACATGACAAGCCTTTGCTGGGAGCTGTCATGGTGCAGGATCCATGCGAACCAACAAATGAAGTCGCCATCCCACAGGCACTCAGGGAAGGTGGTGGCTGGTGATGGGTCCCCAGCTGCCCAGTGCCCGAGGTTGGAAGATACTTATTGCTTTTCTCCTGAATAGGGTCAGCTGTGACCGCAGCTATTGGGCACCAGGATGGGGCAAGCAGAGAACTGCTGTACAGCCTGGTCAAGAGTGAAAGCTGGTGAGAATGGGGAGGAATGGGGAGGAAGCCAAGCGTGTGACACCTCCCATCTCTGCGGGCATTGAGTCAGGAAGGTGCTTGGTATGGATCTGAATGTATGTATGGACTCAAATGAACATTTATATAGAGTTACTGCACACTTGTGAGGAAATACACAGTTCTGGTCTCCTCTCCTTGAGCATGCTGGCATGTGCAGATGGGGCTTCCTCAGACAACTTTCCACTGGCTTTAAGGATGAGGATGAAAGGGAGACAGCAGGAGGACAAACAAGACTTCCGCAGCATCTCCCCTCCTCTCTGTCCCCTCTTTCAAACCATTTTCCCTTTCTGCCTTCCCTGCTGCTCCCTGCAGGAGGAGTTTTTTCACGGAATTCAACTCCCAGGAGCTCCCTATCAGCCTTGTGACTGAGGCATCTGCAGTGACTGAGGCAGGATTGTGCAAGTTTGTTGTTGTATGGACACCGATGGGCTCTCGTAGGGGAGGCTGGGTGGTGTGTTGGCATGTTGAGAAAGAGCATGCTGAGAGATGGCCAATGCTGCTGAGGCTGAGCAGCTGTTTTTGTGTGGGCAGGAGGGCTGTGACAGCTCACAGCCTGGTCCTGCCTGGAGAAGAGAGGAGAAGCAGCAGCTCAGGAGTTTCAGTGAACAACGAGGCAAAACAAGCCCTGGGTTGGCAGCCTCAGTGTCTGATGCAGTGGCCACTGTTGGTGCTTGTGCCTCCTGCAGCACAGCTCCCTTCAGTGCCTTGATGGGCTTGGGAATGAAGGCCCCTGTGAGGACCTCCTGTAGCTCTGTGGACTTCTCTTCTGATGATCCTCTGCAGGGCTGAGCCCACCACACCTGTGAGGCTGTTGGATGTGAGCATGTGGGCTGCTTACCCCTGGGTGTACTCATGAATTTCTGTGGAGAGCTGCTTCAGAGCTTGCTTTGGTGGGAGCTGAGGGCACTGCCACAACCCCCTAGTCCACATGAAACAGTGCCCAGGATCACGTGTAACAGCTCCATTGACTGCTGTGGGAGCCTGCACATGGTCATGCTTTGTGCAACCTGGGGCTGGCATGAAGGCGGGTTGCAGTTGGCAAGACTTGAGCTGTGCCATGCTGCCGGTCACCTCCTCTGCTTTTGTGGCTTGGCAAGAGGTCTACTCCTCCTCAGTTTGTCATTAACAGCCCCATAGCCATTTGTGCACACAGCATCTCAAATACAATCAGTTCACAGACCTGGCCTAGTTTCCAGCCCCCTCCTGCCTGCTCACTGGCTTGTACCTGTTGTCTCCTGGCATTTCCAGGGCCTGTCTCAATGCTCTGCTCACCACTTCGGGCAGCTGGTCCCTTACAAGTGCCAGCAGGGACTGCCCAGCTCACATGCACTGGAGGATGCAGAGATGGGCATCCTCCCCTAGGACCCACTGCCTTCTCCCCAAGGGAAAGCCTGAGTCTCCTCTCCTGCTGCCACATGGTCCCCTACTTTTGATGACACATACTCACCTGAATGTTTATCAGTACTGTGATCATGTGCTTTACTGGTCCACCTTGCTCTGTGTCTTACTCACCTGGGCCACCTCCCTGCAGGCAGCTCTGCAGACATGTACTATAAATGTAGGATGTGGAGGAGGTGGGCAGCACAGTAATCATAGAATCATAGTATGGTAAGGGTTGGAAGGGACCTTTAGAGATCATCCAGTCCAATATCCCTGCTAAAGCAGCTCCACCTAGATCAGGTCACACAGGAACACGCCTAGGCGAGTTTTAAAAACCTCCAAGGAGGTTTGGAAGCCTCCAAAGAAGGAGACTCCACACCCTCCCTGGGCAGCCTGNGCCATTGGCCTTCTTGGCCACGAGGAGACATTGCTGGCTCATGTTCAGTTTATTATCAATCAGGACTCCCAGGTTTCTCTCTGCAGAGCTGCTCTCCAGCAGATCAATCCCCAGCCTGTCCTGGTGCATGGGGTTGTTCCTCCCCAGGTGCAGGACTCTGCACTTGTCCATGTTGAACCTCATGAAGTTCCTCTCTGCCCAACTCTCAAGCCAGTTGAGATCCCACTGAATGGCAGCACAGCCTGCTGGGGAATCAGCCAGTCCTCCCAGTTTCGTGTCAAATGTCCTTTCCTTTTTTTCCCCAAATATAGCATGACTACAGTCATCATCATCCTGGCTGCAGGGATTACCCTGATCATCGGGTTTGGTGTCTCAGGTATGTGATTGCTCAGATTTCTTGCTGTTACTGGTGAGGCAATGAATTTCTGCCCTGCCTCTGTATCTCCATTCCGTGCGTGTGTGATCTTGAGGGAAAGTGCTACCTACAACCCTTTAAATGAAGTCTTGCTTTATAAAGCTTACATACCAGATAGCTGAATTAAGACTGCACAGGTGACTTCAGTTCTGTGGCATTAAACCCCAAGGAGCTGTGCTCTCCTTGGAGACTCTCAGCTCTTGTTCATTTTAAATAACACAGAGATTGACTCATGCACACACATGCTTAGACTGGATTAGGAGGCATCAACACTTGGCACTCAATGCTGAGTAAAGAAATCTACGTTGTCTCTTAATTTCTGCAGAAACTTGTCAGGGAGCTGGCCCCAGGCTGCAGCAGTGGCTGTGCATGGGACAGCTCCATTTTGCCCCAGGAAGTGAGTTTCTGACTTATGCTTTCACAGCAGAAATTAAGGCCTTTCATTGTTTGAGGGTTTTTTTTTAGTTACCCAGCGTGTTGGCAACTGAAATGTTCAACTCCACCTGTTGCTCTGAGCGAAACCAGCTGAGTCAACAGGTCAGTAAGTGTAGCCTGAGCCACCTAAAATGCAGTGCTGTTAGCTGAAATTTCTTTAGGCTTGGAGCCCTAAACTGACACATAAAAAAAGTGCCAGGCAGGAGGAGATGATGGTATTGCAAAGTTGGACAGCAGTCTGCCAGCATGGGACACATTCTCTTGCTCCCTCAGAGATGACAAAAATATGTTGCCTTACTGTTAGACAAAACAAAACCTCCTCAGGATGTGCTGAGTGAGGATGCATAGAGAAAGTCTGCTCTGTAAAGATGACCTGGCTCCAGGAAGCAGTTAATTCTCAGTCCTGGTGGTAAGGTTTCAATTTGAGAAGCGATCTCCGTCCTCAGAGAAGGGAAACGTTGATTTTTCTTAGACATAAGAAGATGATTCAGGTTCCAGTAAGGATGAAAGAGCAGCCTTTTATTTCTCTGACAGCTTTACACCTTGCAAACACATTTATATTGTGTAAAGGGAGATCCTGTCCAAGAGAAGACACACAAATCACACTCTTCTGGCCTGTAGAGAGAAAAGTCCCTGATACATATAAGTGAGAAAGAAAACACAGTGCAAACTCTTCTCAGCATATAAGAGGAGCTAATTTTTGAAGCACACTCCCCAGTAAAGAAATCTTGGGATTTGACCTCCGCTAGCAGCACTGATAGCTGTTACCGGTGTCCTTGTGACATCCTGGTGCCTGCTCAGCCTCAGGGCTGGTGCATGTCAGATCCAGGGAGGTCTGGACCTTCTCTGTGCTCACCACCTCATGCCTTGTCACACTGCCTTGCCTTCTCCTTGCAGGAAAACGCTCCATTGGCGTGACAGCGCTGACGTCTCTGGGGAACATCGGCCAGCGTAGCGTCTTGGGCTGCACGTTTGAGCCTGATATCCAGATGGACAGCGTAGCGATCCAGTGGTCCAAGGTGGGAGTCGCCGGGCTAGTTCACGAGTTTAAAGGTGGGAAGGACCACCTGGAAGAGCAAGATGCATCGTTTCAGGGCCGCACGGCTGTGTTTGCAGACCAGGTGATTGGTGGCAACGCTTCCCTGGAGCTGAGGGACGTGCAGCTCTCAGATGCTGGTACCTACCAGTGCTCCGTCACCACGCACAGAGGCAGCGGAGCAGCAGTGCTGCGGTACAGGACGGGAGGTGAGGCCTACGAGAGAGAAAACTCTGCTCTGAAATATGGGCTGACGTGCTCGTTCAGAGCCACCCACAGTCACACCGATGCTAGAGGCTGTGTGAGCAGAGCTCACTCCTCCAGCAGCCACCACCAGGCCCTGAATTCCTCAGTAGGACTGGGATGAGGCTGGGTTTTTTTTGGCTTTTCCAGAGGTGTTTATGGCCTTACCCGCTCTTTCCACATCCTTGTTCCAGAAAAGGTTATTGTTTTAATACTCTCAGTTCTCTTGTTTTTCTTTCTGTTTACCATATAGAATCACAGAATCA
>WBNH01003631.1:448894-478882 GCA_013401255.1 Urocolius indicus | reverse complement strand
TAATAATTATAATAATAATAAAAAGCATCTGGAACCAGCTCAGAAGATTTCTAATGCTTTTCAGCTTGACTGACTTGGAGTGCATTGACCACACCATTTATATTTTCTTCAGGTACCTGCAAGAAAACAAAAACAAAGGTCATGCTCTAGCAAAAGCCAGGCAGGGAAGAGGAGGAGAGGAGAGGCAGGAGATGAGGCTGGAAGAGTCACAAGGAGCCAGGGGACACCTGAACACCCCTGAGGCAGGACTCCAGCTACAACTCCTGCCCTCTGGTTCATGAGCACTCACTTGAAGGTACCCAAAGGAGCAGGGGCTGTTTGGTGCCTGTGTGGGGGCTGCTAAGGAGGGAAGGCAACTGCTTTGGGGTTTTCCTTTTCCTCTTCCTCTTCCCTCCTTTGCTGGTAAAGAATTTGTATGGCAGGAGCTCACTCATGCAAAGTGTGTGTGCTGATGGACTTGTATTGACTGCCCTGAGGGCTCCAGAATCACAGAATCTCAAGGGCTGGAAGGGACCTCGACAGATCATCCAGTGTAACCCCCCTGCCAGAGCAGCAGCACCTAGAGCAGGGCNCTTGTCCTGTCATTGGCCATCCCTGAGCACAGCCTGGCTCCAGCCTCCTCACACCCACCCTTGATGTATGTGTAACATGAATGAGCTCAGCCCTCAGGCTCCTCCAAGCTGCAGAGCCCCAGCTCCCTCAGCCTTTCAGCACAAGGCAGATGCTCTCTGGGGCATCCCACAGGCTTGGGACCCATAAGGGTGGGTGGAGAGACCACATCAGGTGAGAGGGGAACATGTCCATCAAAGGAATGAGAAATGCCAGTCTGCTTGTGGTGGAGGTTCCCAGCTGGTGCAGCACAGCAGCTGAACCTTCTTACCCGGTCTCATGATGAGACTTAACCATAGAATTCCATACACAAAACTCAGTGGGTGTCTTTTCACACTCCCTGCCAGCAAAGAAGCCCTTGTAACAGAAGATGCAAAAGGTCTGAGTGATCGTCATCAGTAGAATAGAATGTCAGAAGTTAAGCTGCATCAGACTCAAAAGAGACACCTGACCGTGGTGTAAAGAGCTGCCACTCAGGGCCCAGGCAGGTAACAGCTCTTGGAAAGGGGAAAGGGGATTGAGGGAGAAATAAACTATCTGTGAGCTGCTGCAAGAAGCCACAATAACTGGGGTTCAGTTGAAGAAGGGACTGTCTCCTCTGCAGGGTATTGGAGTCCCTGGCCAGGAGTACAGTACCTGGATTCATTGGACACCCTCCGGAGCTCAGACAGTGGGAATACAACTGGACTGGGATTTTCTGCAAGGCTTTTCACCACACTGAGGGGGAAAACCCATGAGAAGTGATGAGAAAAGCATTGAGTTTTCCAATGGGAATTTGGGATAGAATGCACTTGATGGTGCATGAACAACAGTGGTCTGGCAAGGAAGAAGCTACTCCTCAAATGGCCACCCAGCAAACCTCCACCATAGGGAACAGGACTCCACTGCCTCCACTCTTTTTCCCAGTCCACTGCAAAAGGCTTGGCTCTGGGAGGGCAAAGGGTCAAAGGTTTGTGTGGAGCCACTTCTGCTACTGGGAAGGGGCTGCAAGGGGGCTCCTGTAAGAAGTGGGTCAAAACTTTCCCCAGCTCTGAGTCAGAGTCAGCTCTGGGGCTGAGCCCATCAGGCACCTCTTGATGACCTTTCAAGAGGCATCAGCTGGAAGATGAGGTTTGTTCCTTCTGGGAGGTGGTGGAAGGAGTTGGATGAGAGAGAAATGACCATGTGGACCCTGGGTCAGTGAGGGAAAAGAGGAGGAGATGTGCTGGAGCAGAGACCCCTCTGCATCCCATGGGGAGAGATGGTGAAGCTGAGATGTGATGGAGGATCCTATGCCTGGGGTGACTGTGCCCAGAGGGGCCAGGACTCTGTGGGGATGCAGAGTTGGAGCAGAAGGTGCCTGGAGTTGTGCTGCTGCAGAGGAGACCCATGAGGAGGAGTCTGTGAGGAGCTGCAGCCCCAGGGAAGGACTCACACTGCAGAGGTTCATTAGGGACTGTATCTCTGTATACACTGGAGCAGGGGCAGAGTGTGAGGAGTCCTCCTCCTCTGAGGAGAAAGAACCATCAGAGACCATCTGTGAGGGACTGATAGAACCCCCATTCCCTGTTCCCCTGCACTGCTGAGGGGGGGGAGGTGGAGATATGGGGAGCAGAAGCTGAGCCAAGGAAGAAGGGAGGGGTGGGGGAAGCAGCCTGCAAGTGCTGGCTGTCTGCTTCTCATCATCCTGCTCTGGATTTTCTTTCTGTCTGTCCTGTTTCCAGTTGGTGGCAGATTAAACTGTTCTTGTTTCTTCCCTAAGTCGAGCAGCTGAGTCTGTTTTGCCCAGAACCATCACAGGCAGTGAGCCCTCCCTGCCCTTGTCTCCATCCACAGTCCTGTGGGGATCTTTTCTCCTCCCATCTCACTGGGGCTTAAACCACAACACAAGGAAATGGCATCAACCATATCACCCTGCAAATGTTTGGGCTGGACTGATGTGCAAAGAGTTCTGATTTGCAGGACACATCCCACTCTGCCACCAGTGGAGAAGCCCTACAGCCCTGGGAGCTGTTGGAACACATTCCCTTGTCAGCTAAAGGGCAGATCAAAGCACCTACCAAGCAGAGAAAAGTCAAGTTCCAAACTACATCTCAGCTATTGCTTCAGCCTCATTAGATATCAAATGCTGGTGAAGAAGAGCAAGATTCCTCTGAGCATGAGGCAGCAAGAGCAGAGCACCTGAGCAAGGGACTGTTCTCACTTGCTCTCTAGAGGGAGCTGGATACCACAGCTCTCTCCAGCCTGACCTTATGTCACTCAAGGGACACTCGTACCAGAGCTCTGCAGGTTCCCAGCTCAGCACTGTCTTCTCAAGCACAGGGTCCTGATTTCCAGGGCAAACAGGTACAGGTCAAGAGATCAGGTCAAAGGGAACAAGCTTTCCTAAATCACTTGACATTGTTGACAAGAAGTGCTGAATAACCTTCAATAGGAGAAAGGGAGGATGTGGAGAAAGGATTCAAGATGCACTTAGACCTTGAGAAATGTCACAAGGAGTCAAGGTGTGTGGGTAGCAAAGTTAGGGAAAACGTGACAAAATGTGTGCCAGGGTCTTGGCCAGCAAAACCAAGCTGGAGGCAGCGAGCAGAGAGCCCAGCCACCACACCTGGAGCAAAGCTAAGCCAAGGAGGGCTTGGAATGCACCTTCCTGGTGGTGGAAGGAGCTGACAGCTAGAACAGCACTGAGCTGTACCAAAAGGAAACAGCAAGTGGCAAGGAAAAAGCCAACACACTGATTTGAGGCAGGAAGATGTGCAGAGCTCAGTGCACAGCCCCAGCAAAGGCCTGTCAGCTGCCCTAGGCATCATCTGCTGGGCTCAGAGGCTGTGGGATGAGATGCTTTAAAAGTGGAGCTGCCTGCAGAGTCATCACAATCCCACAGCTCAAGTCAGGGGGTGAAACATCTATTTGCAGGCCTCAGCTCTCCAGATGCTGCCTGACAACTAGAAGCACTCTGCACCTTGTGCTCTGCAAGGGGAGCCTGCAGCTGGGGCCACAGCAACAGCCAGGCAAAGCTAACAGTATTGATTGGAAAATGGTGTTTTATGAGCTTATCTTATCAGCACAGTTAATATTCAAGAAAATAAAACAAAGATAGATCACTCTTTGACCTTTGCTATCTGGAATAATATTGACTTTTCCTCTTTACACACATGACCTAGAGGCTGCAAATGGTTCACACACACCAACTGTGAAAAACCAAAGCAATTACCTGGAAAAACACCCTGCCTTGAACTCACTGGAGCTCTTACAGGTCAAAAGTGAGGCCTGAGCAGTGAGTTTACAGGGATGGAAGTTGAAATCTAATGCAATAAAGGGCACTGTTAAGAAGAAAGAAGCCTGAAATGCAGAGAGCTGCTGAGCTCTGTCAGCCCCTCAGCTGCAGGGCTTGGGGAATGGGCTCCAAGTCCAATGCCACCCTCTTTGGGGCCACAGGCACAGCAATCTGCCCTTGCCAGGGAAGTTCTCACACACAAAGGCACCCTCCTGGCAGGCTGGAGCTCCCCACTCCATTTGCAGGAGAGCAGAGAGGGTTTGTGGCTGTTTCTAGTAGAAGGTAGTGCTGCAGGGGAAGAGACTGCTGGGGGGTTGGAAGCTCCATTGCTGTAGGTCTATAAAGACTGAGAAGAGCCTTTCCCAAGAATGACCCTCCCTACCACAGCTCTGCCTTGGGCTGGGGCTGGGCTTGGTTCAGAGCCTCTGACCCTGGGCAGTGACAGGAGGCTGGAGACAGGGATCTGTTGAGCTAGTCAGAGCAAAGGCACTCCCACAAGCTCTCCAGATGGGAAACAATGTCCTCACCACAGCTTTTACCCTGAGCAAGATCTCCCCTATTCCAAAGAAGCCGTCTGGATACTCACCAATGCGTGNTTCCATTTGAAATATAACACTAAACATAGAGAAGGAAAATTACTCCAGTGACAACATTGTGGTTTTATCAAAAATGGAAAAAAAAATACACTGGGAATCATAGAAACATAGAATGGAAGGGGCTGGAAAGGACCTTTAGAGATCACCTAGTACAAGCCTCCTGCTTAAGCAGGTCCCACCTAGATCAGGTCACAAAGGAACATGTCCAGGTGGGTTTTGAAGACCTCCAGGGAAGGAGCCTCCACACCTTCCCTGGGCAGCCTGTGAATGCCTCACTTCAACAGTCAAATAGCTTTTCCTTATGTTTAAATGGAATTTTTTGTGTTCCAGCTTCTTTCCATCACCCCTTGTCCTGTCACTGGATGCAACAGAAGAAAGTGCTGCCCCAACCTCCTGACACCCACCATTTAGATGTTTGTAACTATTAATGAGATTCCCCCTCAGTCTCCTCTTATCCAGCCATGTACCATTTAAAGGTTTTGTCTTATTTAAATTAAGGTAGATTGACCCAAATATATCAGAGAAAATGGAATAATTTCTTTTCCACAGAACAGGTGCAATGTTAAAATCCACAGAATAGACTCAATTCTGCCTCCCCAGCAATTTGCTCAGACTTGTTTATTCATTGCATGTGCTTTTGTTTTTAAAGCCTGTTGGTAATATCTACGATAATGAAGACAAGGACACATTTCCTTATGAGTCTGAACTTTTAAAGCAAGTAACATTGTAAAATTCTGTGGAAAGACTCTTAAAATAACCCCAAATTATCCTAAAAATGCATAACCTACTTGAACTCTTTCAATCCTGTACATTGAAGTCTGACACAATAAATGAGATATGGAAATACTTCTGACAGAATGTCTAACCACATCACAACTTACAGTAAATGTACAAATCACTACCAACAGTGCTATTCAAATATACATGCAGAACTTACAAATACTGCAAAAAATCCTGTCTTCTGAAAAACAGTCCAGTCTCAGTAAACACTCTCTGATCTACAGGACTCTGGTGATGGATATTCCTCCTCCAAGGTGCCTGGACCGAAAAGCCCTCAGAGTTTGCTCCTTCACTTCATTTGTCTGCAAAAGTGTTCTATGTATGGGTTTGATGATTTTTGGAATCAAAGGTAGTTTGCTTGAAGAACAGAGAAGAGAGTAATAAGATACTTAAGAACAATTCTGGAACCAGAGCATCATTGTCTTCTATTCCCAGGAGTTTAGCAAAGCTCTTTACAAGAATTGCAGTAAGTTGCTGTTGTTTTTCCCTCCCCTTTAATTGCATTTAGTAATGGATACACTTCTCCAGATTTCCTCTTTGTAAATACACTCAAGCTTACAAAAAACCCCAAACCACTACACAACAATTATTTCTGTGGGTCACAGTTTCATTTCCATTTACAAAACTTTGTAAAATATGCCACAGAACTTCTCTGAAATCAGTCATCTTTCTGGACATCTTTCTTGTAAAGCCCCACCTAGCATTTTAAAGATAAGCTGATCTTGAACAGAGCTGAGGCAAAGTCCTAAGGCCATTCTATTGCTCCATGTTACTACTAAGTTTCATCTCAATAATATATATGTAACACCCAGCTTTTAAATATTAATGTTTGGGAAATCTTGTCTAACTCAGGATAGATCCAACACCCTTTAAAAATGAAGAACCATGTCAAAATTTACACAAGAGTTTTCTGCCAAAAACTAGTCTACAGAAAGGGCTTTTCCAGCAGACTGAACTGACAGGCTGTAGCTGTTAGGCTGGAAACAATCTCCAAACCTCTGCCTCCTGAGGTTTCAAGAGATTATCATAGAATGGTAGAGGTTGGAAGGGACCTTTAGAGATCATCTAGTCCAACCCCTCTGAATTATTCAATGAAATTATCTGGTTTATGTTTTGCAGAAGGTAACTATCTTTATAGTCTTGCCATCTATCCCTTTATGAAATAATAATATATTTGCCTATTTAATAGCAAGCTAATTATACTACTAAGAACACCCTACAGCATTGCACTCAGAAGAAATAAAATGCCTTTTTATTAATGCATAAGTATAGATTACCATTAAGGCAAGTCCTCAGTTGGTGCTCCTGGAGCTCTACTGAGCAGAGCATCTCATTCAACATTACAATTAACTCATTCACCATTTCAAAAGCAGAGACTCAGTAAGAAAACTATATGGAGGGTCTCCCTTAGCCTCAAGCTTCTTGCTGGTCCTTCTTGCTAAATGTTCCTTCTATTTCCTTCTTACCAGCAGCACTCCATTGCTTTTTGCAACAGTTGTTGGACATATCATATTCCATCTCAGCAGAGACATGGTTTAAAGGTGTAAGCTCCTAAGAAGATGTGAGTGCCAGTAATAAACAAGAAGGAATTTATTCCTTTTTCTTGGGCCTGCATCCAACACCCTGCACAGGCCTTGTGCTGCTTCTGTGCTTGAGTGATTTTACCCATTGACAGCCTCCTCCATTGCTGCAAATGGAAAAACACCAACAGATGTGCCAGAGACCTTAAAGATGTATCCAAAGTTAGCCTGCAGGTCAGAGGCAGTCTGGCCTTCACTAATAGAACCTAAAAGCAGGCCACAATTTTACCTGCTTCTGAAAATAAATACCACTTGATGTCATTGTTACCAGTACGCTGGAATAGAATTATCAGCTCTTTCCAGCTACCCAATAAAAACAAAAGTAGATCTGCTGACACAACATAAAAGGGAAAATGACATAAAACGAATTCAGATTTTTTTGCAAAACCTTTAATCTACTCTATACTTTCCCTGTAATTCCTGTATATGCCAACAGTTCCCTAAACACTTAATGGAATAGATGCATGGAGGAAGGCTGGAGGGAGACAAATAAATCCATCTCTGTAATTAAGATCCTCCGAACAGCTTTCTCACTACAAAACTGAGCCAGTCCTGATGTTGCTAATGTGCGAGATAGGAATATGCTTCCACAATTCAGTCCAAATACATGTTTCTAATTAATTAAATTGTATCTACATAACAGGAAACTATCTTGCTTGATTGCCAGTCTCATTTGAACAAAAAAAAGGTGTACATCTATCTTGGTTTAGACAGATAAAGTATAAAAGTTTTCATGTCAAAATGAAGAGTAGTGAGAGAAATCAATTCTAAGAGCAAAAGACAATGGATAAAAACCTGGAAATTTTAGGAGAATTCACATGAACAATACTTAACATTAAAAAGAAATTAGAGTCTAACCTGGCAGCTGCTGTATTAAAGCTCCATTTGACTCGATACATAAAGGGCAGAATTAGAGACATCTTTCAATCAAACACACTAAAAGAGCTATGCACTTTATTACAAGAACAAATTATTTCAAGATCATCTCTCCAAATGTTAATTGTGCTTGGGCCTAAAGGAGAAATCAAAGCTGAAAGAGATGAGAAGTGGACTTTTCTGAGTTTGCCAGCTCCTCCAGTTTATCAGAAATCCTGGCCATTCCACAGGCCTTGATCCACTCTACCACCCAAAAACCAAACATAAAATAATGATGTATGTTAAATAAGGAAAATAGTTACCTCTTACCCTAAAAATCTATTTTCCACTCAGATTTAAGCCCTGCATTCCAGACATCTCCAGTCATGGCACTGGCCTAGCCATGGGTAGACACAGAAGCAATCATCTGTGTTTTATTTTGACTGTTTTGTCAACATTCAAGACAAGATTCCCTCTTTTACAGTGACAACATGCAACGTGTGAGAACGGGCATTCCTTCTGTGCAGGAGCCACTGAACTCCCCAAACAAAGCCTATATGTATGTATATTGTGAGACAAGCCATCTCTAATGAAAGCATCAGACTCAGTTACAGACAGCTAGTCCTTCTAAATATATTTCCTACCAGGAAAATGAGCGTCACATGAAGTATCATCTTATGCAGAAAGTTAATGGATCTTTCCTAGTCACTCAGTCAAATTTAATGTGATAATTACTTCTCATTTCACAAATGGGAATGACAGAGCAATGAGATGTGTACACCCAGAAGCAGACATTAAATGCAAGCTTTTTTTTTCCCCACTGTAATGAGCAAGATGGTATGTTGAATATAACTCCAGAAAAAGGAAATGAAAGCAAACACTGTACAGCCAGGAAAAAAAAAAATAAGGACACAATGAAGCTGCATCTCAGGCCATTCCAAACAATGACTTTATTTTCTGTGGAACATCACCATGGCAGCCCCCACAGCAGCATCAACATCCTTCCCATAAACCACAGGGAATGGAAAAATCCTTTCCACTTCCTGCCTCAGCACCTCATTCTTGGCGAGGGCACTCCCGCTCCCCAGAATCCTCCTCACTCCCATCTCCATCAGGCACTGCACAGGCAACATGGAACTGAGGTTTTCAACGATGCCACGGCACAGAGCTCTGGTTATGTGACCCAGGGAGAGGTCAGAGACAGCAATATTGGTCACTGATGCCAACTGCTCAGGAACATGTCTCTCTCCAAAAAGGGTTGGGTGGATTGAGAGTTTGCTGTCATTCTGAGCCAAGGCTGCTTTGATTATCTTTGTATAGATGGCAGACTCCTGGACCTGAAGTCCTGCAGATGGGAAATACAATGTAAGATACACTAAAACCCCTTCAGAGAGAGACTTAAAACAGACACTGATCCATCTGTTCAGCAAAATATGGCTTATCTGTTCCCATGTCCCAAAGGTAATTGGTTTTCCAGAATTATGCATCACAGCTCTCCCATCCATCCATTTCTAGAAGCTGTGACACTAGAAATCTTTTTCTGGTTACAGAAACTGCCTTTCCTGATGATAGAGCTATTCCTCTTTGCCTATACTATGCCAAGTTACACAAAACAACATAGACTCCATTTTCAGTGGCTGGATTGCACACAAATGCAAAGTTCACTTCAAATACTCACTGAGAGAACAATTTCAGAGCTTATTTCTGTATTATAAAATGCAAGAGATTATTAAGTCCTGTGAAGACCACGTCTAAAGCACTTAGAAGGCATTACACGAGTTTGAGTCTTGAAATCCATTAGTGCTGCAAAATATGGATCAAAAGGCAACTGATCTAATCAAGGGACTCTTTTGGACTGCAGTCATACAAAATTAGAGGCTGTCTTCAAATTTGCTGCCATCTCCTTTTGAAAAACAACTAGCAAAAATAATTATCTTGTGTTCTTAAAACAAAACAAACCCCAACACCTAGAGGCAATGCGAATGTGGAGTCCAAGCATGACTGTCTCAGCATGTTCATAAGCTGCAGCAGGAAATTAGAGAATCTAGGAAGCATGACCCAAGAGCTAAGTCCTTGCTCCCTATATGGCATGACAAAACAGCTCTAGCTTCAACTATCCTTGAAACAGCTTACCTAGCTCTTCTGTCCACCGTGCCACCATGTCCACAAACGTTGCCAGCACATTGCCTCCGTTAAGTGATGCTGCCACTGCCAAGAAGTCACCATTGAAGTAGGGGAAATAAGTAACAGCTGAGGAAGGATCTGGTGTCTCTGGAGGCTGGAAACCCGGAGGCATTGAGATAGTCAGCTGAGCAGAAGTACTCATATTAAGAACTAAAACACAAAAGAAGATATAGAATCAAATCAGTGTTTTACTAGGCTATCCTGAAGGAGGACAATGAGAAGTCCAAATCAGATACGAAAATAATCATACCTGCATCAGTCCTCTCAGTCAGACAGGAATAAACAGAGCACTGGAAATCTCCCAGAGCAATTCCTACTTTTGCTCCTTTGGGTATTCCATGCCATGCACAGCTTGTCCTGCCTGCAATACTGCCAGGGTCTCCCACCTCTGGAAGCAAGTGGACAGGAAAGCCGGACTTTTTCAGTCTGCAATCAGAACCAGACAATTGCAGGAAAGCACTCTGGGAATGTGTGGCATGACTACAGAGACCTCTTTCAAGTCACAGATGAATCTGGCCCTACATTTGTGGCTGCTGAATGTATGGATGTTTTCACCTATTTAGAAAGCTTTGTCTTGGACAGGGGCAGCATTCCAGTTCAACAGGCTGGGTAAACTACAGTAGTCAAGAAGAATAATCAGCTTTCCTTCATAAGCAGTCTGATTGCCTGAGATTATACAGCAGTACACATTCAGCAAGTTTAACCTACTGATGTCACATGGACAAGCAGTTCCAGGGTAAACAGACTATAACCAAAACAGGAAAAGAAGAGTAACTTCTAAGTGTCACTTTAAGCTGTCATGCAGTTAGTGGTTCAAAACCAAATCATAAAGAGTTAAGTTCAACAAACTTCTCATACAATCAACTGCAAGATAAACTGCATTGCTACAGCAACCACAAAAGATTAGTAAAAGTTCAGTAGGCCAGATGCAAGTTTCTGTCACTCTTTCATACCTTCATAAGCAGTGATTTTCACCTTGGAGTCCTGGCCTAACCTAAGCCCTGAAATATGTAAGGCCTTAGCACTCAGCCCTGAAACAGCAAATCATTAAAATAAATAAGTAAACAAACAAACAGATTCCCTATAAGACCTCCTGTAGCCTAATAACTCTCAGTTATTATCACAAGTAAGTCTTAGTAGTAATGAAGCAGTTCAGATGAAAGAACTGGAGAGTAATAACTGTCTTTGACTATCACAGAGGTAATACCTTGTTTGCAGCATGCACTTGTCCATCCCACCACAGAAAGGAAAGAACAGTTTGGTACACAAGGACTCACAGATGAGTCTCTCACTTCTGCTGTCTTAGGTATTTCTAAAAATACTGTGATAGATTTTATAGAATTTAAACATATAAACCTTATAAATCAGAGCAAAATCTCAATTTGGTACAAGCCATACCACAACTGATTAGGACTCATTTTCAATCACTTTTTATCTGTAGCATACTCATACGTAGGGCCCAAAGATGTGTTCACATTACCCCACACAAGCAATGCACAAAACCCACAGAATGACCTTAGCACTTACATGTCAGTATTCCAGCTTTTGGTTCTGGAATTAAAATATCCCCAGCTGGCAGCATTCTGGATGGACATGAGTGGCTTCTTCAGGTCACACAACATGGCAACCACGTAGTCATGGATAGTGCCAGCTGCATCATAAGACTTCAGAAAATCTGGACTTTTAAACAAAATGTTTTAAAATTAAAACCAGTGAGGAGTGCTTTAAAGCAGTGGGAACAGTACTTCCACTGCTACACAGAACTTCAAACATCTGCAGTCCCATCTGAAAATGAAACAGCCATTTCAGTGACCAATCTGCATGCTATTGGTTTGGTTTCTTTTTAAAAGTGGAACTTGTTTTCCAAGCTATTACCATGGCAGCAAGACCTATCTCCTAATGGAAGATGGAAAGACCACTTTAAGGAACGATCAGTCTAGGTTCAAAAGCATGCCATTGCAAAATGTATCAGCATAGGAATTGTTTAGAAAAAAAAAGAAACATCAGTTTGTTGACCCTGAAGCATTTGAGAAAAATAGGTAAATTTCTTCAGTTTCTGTGGGATCCACAAATAATGTGAATGGAAATGTAACAAATGGTGGAACAAAACAAAGAAGCTGGACTCATGAGTTATACAGCTCAAAAGCAAGATCATGCCATGCTCCATATATTTGCTGGACATACACTGGAACAAACCAAGATCTACCAAGGTCTTCCTCATTTATTAAACATGAGCTCACTGCAGAGGAAGACATTGGCTCTTTGAGAAACATCACACTGCAGACGAAACTGAGCAGCAAACCTCCACGATGCCAAGTCATAAGTGAAAAATTATATCCTCTGCAAACATGCCACAACAAAGTAGACCATTCCTAACACCTCGTAAGGATATCTTAGGAGTGTCTAAGGAAGGCAGGAACTGAAATTAATTTAAAACCATGTTTGTTTTAGCATCTGGCAGCAACCACACAAAGCAACTCTCTTACTGTTTGAGGCATGTTTGTACTTTTCATGATCTGTACAAGGCAAAATTGTAGGGTTCAAACTGCATTAGCAGAGCTCCTCTGAGTGGCAGGACAGCCTAGAATTATTCTGTGATATTTTAAGGCTTCTGCTACTACATGGTCAAAAGCTTTTCTTTTTATTGAAGAAAGCTATAGTATTTTTATGAGGTCAGAGACTCTTGTGTGTTAAGGGCGTGTAGTTTATACTGAAAACGGCCATTTTAAATGTTCCTTGACTACTTAATTAATACCATGATTACACAGAAACACAGCCCCTCAGCCTGCAGTAGCATGAATGTGCTACAGGAATACTAATTGTCCTATAAATTCAGGATGAGAAACTGCCAGGGAAACAGCCTGATACAGAAGTCCCTTTGAGAAACAATGTACCTGTTCTGTAAATACCAGTAGACTGTGGCACATCCAAATCCTGTAGCCAAGCTGGTATGTGACTGTGGCTGAGGAAGAGAAGAGAGGAAGGCAGGACCGCAGCGGCCATCTTGCCAAGTAATCAGATGACTGACCTCCTCTGGCTCAAAGGCAGGGCCTGTGCCACATTCTGTCCATTTGCAACCTGAAATACAGTATCCAAGAAATCCAGTGGTTCCCTGCAGCATACTGTGTCTGGCATTCTGCATTTCTGGCCACTCTTGATGATTCGTCAAATATATTGGGCAAAGAGCAAGTAACAGAGACAGTAGTGATTGTCATCAAACCAATTAGTCATACTTTTCAGCCCTAGATAACATCATAATGCCAGTCATCCTCTGCTAAAACAGGAAATGGTATCCAAGGCCTTTTTTCTCTATAAGTACCCCTGGTCCCTAAAGGTATATGCAGCTTGCACCTTGAGATACTAATGATACAATAACAGAATGGCTATGGGAGGTAATGAGCTGATAAGACAGTTTTCATACCAATCTTAACTGGGATTTGCCATATCATGACCTAGTAACAAACTGCCTAGGATGGATAACAGAGTTTCATCACCTTTGGAGCCAAAGCAACAAGAAACCCGGGTCTATACGTATTAAACAATGGACTGCCAAGTACTAAGAGTATCCCTCCCCTGTGCCAGGCAACAAAGCTTCACCAAAGGTAGAAAAGGTTTCATTCAGTTATCAATTTTACCAGTCCAGCACATTTCTTTCAAACAGAGAACACTACACCTTTGATGAAAGCTTCGCATTGTCTCATGTGAAGGTCTCAGCTAAATTATGGCAACTTCAGGAGAACCTTCTCAGCAACGTCTGCTATTGCTGCAGTCCAGCACTCCTGCCTTGACATGCTCACCCGGAGCAGTCCTGCAAAGGCAGCACATGGCCCTGCCAGGGTAGCAGATGAAGCAGAGGCTGAGCTCAAGCACTGGCAGGTGATGTTAGGTAGCACACTCTGCTGGCAAACCTTTGGCCTCTGATAGCCACTGCTCACCCAGGCGATGCCTGGCCACTGTGGGGATCCCCACACTGTTTCCAGCTGGCTCTGTAACTGAGTAACTTTTTGTTTTTTGGCTGGAGATGAGAACAGTTTCAAGCTGTGCTGTGCCACCTGTCCTATAGGTCAGAGTACAGGCCTAGCTGCTTAGCTGACTAGCATAGGTATGGCTAAGAGTCTTTCTTGGACTGGAGTTATTTGAAGTTATGCTCACACAGTAAAAAGTAGCCATGAAAAGCTGGTAAGTACTATGTGAACCATGCAGAGCAGACAGATACTTTTTTTCTTCCCCCAATTCCCTGTTCTATCAAGCCTGTTTGAACTGCATTTCCAATTGGTTTGCTTTCCTAGTTTTAAATGGATTCTAAAACATGTTATTGACCATAAATCTAACCCTAAATGATGCTATTAAAAATGTAATTTGTGTCCCAAAGTGCACGGATTCACTTAGTCTACTCAAAACAAATGTGAGCAAACACACTCTTCCACTTGATAGAAATGAAACAAAACTAGCATGTGGCTTTAGGAAATAAAATATTAACCAATATGACATAAGAATCTATGTCTACCACAAACCCATGAGACTCTCTTATGCAGCCCTTGGGACAGCTGGAAAGCAAGCAACAGCTCCTTTGGTCCATCAGCCTTTTGATGTCTGTCTTTCTTTCTAGTCATTTTAGTATTTAACATAAAATTACAGCCAGTAATGAATAGTACAGTGTCTCTTGAAGCAATTAAGACTGTGACAACTTTTGACAGGCAGTGACTAGCGCTTTTGGGAACTCTGTTCTGTGGTTTACAATAAATCTTTGCTTAATCTACATAACTCCTATTCTTAAAAGATTTGTATAACTGCTCAGATGCGCAGATTGAAAAGTAGAGAAAGAAGCCATGGAACCACATTTGAAATCTAAACCTTGGACTTCAGTAGGTTTACAGGACGTTAGCCAAGAAGAGAATCAATCTCTGTCTCACTGGGCTGGCAATCCAAGACCTGAACTTTTCCAAACAACCTCACCTTCACAAAGATTATCTGAGTGTTTACACAAACAAGCTTCATGTGACTACCTCCCTGTGGTTCATTTTGTTTCTGAGGCCTTCTATCCCACAAGCAGCCTAGTATTCAAAAATCACAACCATAATCCTTTTTCGGCTCCTGCTAACAGAAGCATAAGCAGCAAGAGAAATGCAGCATGACAGTCTGTAACTTGTTAGGAAAAAAATTCTTTGAGATTCTTTTCCCTTGTGGGGATGGGGGAAGGAGTGTGAAAGGAGTGAACACATCCTTTACTGAACTTTAATTTTGCTTTTGTACTTTTCACCAGCCTTTCAAAATAGCATGGGAAAATTCACTGTCAGACAGCCACTGCTACACACATTCTAACACAAAGAATAGCTTATTTTTCCATGCCTTCACAAAACTGCTAATACTGCTACTGCAGAATCATTAGGTGGTATTGAGATACTGGGAAACAGCTAGCTAGCTGTTTTATGAGGTGAAGAACATCCTTCCCCACAAAAGCCATTCACATGACTCAGAAGTTCTTTCAACTGGCAGCACATAGCATATGATGGGCAACCAGCAAACCACAAACAACTATGCTGACGTTGCAGACATAAGTCTAAATCCTTCAACTGATCTGTGTACACAACACAGTTAAATATAGTCAGTAGCTGAAATTCCAGTAATTAAAGCAAAATTCCCACAGAAGAAGACCTGTTAATTCAGACCAAAGTGCAGCAGTTTCCTACAGACCATTTCAGGGTTAAAGTTTTTGTTTTCTTCATCACAATACTCTGAACAGGAATGAGAAAGAATTTGTGTTACCTTTATCTCTTTTCCAAAATACAATCCCATGCATTTGTCCTGAAATGCCAATATGACTGACTCTCTGAAGCTGCTGCTGAGGTAGAGCAGCAAGGCATTCATTCAATGCTCTTATTATTCTCCAGACATTTTGCTCCATTCCCTGCAATCATAAAGCATTATTCTGAGCATGAAACCATTAGGATTCACTCAGTGTATTTATTAAACAAGGCTGCTCTTGTCAGAAGTGAGGAACAGAATTCATTTAGCTTAATAGCATGTATTAGAATAGCATTCACTACTAGATTGACAAAAAAGAGCAAAATTCCCCACAAAACCACAAGAAGTAAAACCAAAGGCCAAATAAATCCTAATTTCCTAAGTTACCATTCTCAACTACACCTTTTAAAAAACCCCATTAACACTACATGCTTTCATTAGTTCACCTTATACATTGCTCTTTCCTTTTCCTCATAAAGATGATTATCTGTGTGTTCTGGCTGACATTCAGTCTCCTTCACACCTTCATAAAGCTCCTCTGGATCTACTCATTGTTGATTTTGATGATGCTGATACGTCAGTTCTGGATACTCCATTCCCAGAACTACCCATCAAAGTGATCTACTTGGCAAACTGACCAAACCACGTCACAGGAGAAGCTGTATTCCTGCTTTCTCACTTTTGAAGATTCGGATTACTTTGTGACAGACCAGTATGTAGATTAGAAACAAAATATTCAAAGGTAGTCTACATACTGATGTAAACTATTCTGCATGTACATACTTCTGGCTGCATAAACACACCTGTAGCCAGTAGGGTTGGCCTGTTTGCTACCTTTGCTTGGAAGTTAACCCCTGGACTCATTACAATACCAACCCAGAGAAATGTTGATACATATTTTTTTATGGTTCTGATTCATCTTTTCTTAGGCTGATCAACACACTGGATGTAAACACCTTTAACAGTAGTACATGGTCCTGGTTATTTCCATGGGGAATTTCCAGTTATGCTTCTAATCTCACATTGAAGTACAAAAAATAACCTTCCAGCTGATAAATGGCTGCTGCTTCCTGACTGGAAGCATCAAAGACTAGCTGATCATTCATGGGATGATAGTTTTAGATTGTCTTATGCTTGGATTGTCTTTAGATTGTCTTATGTCCTCCAGAACCTAGATCTTTCTTAAAATAAGCAGCTTTACTTGACTTTCTTGAACAGTAAACAGAGAACATTTTAATTCTTGCTTCCAGACACCTGCAGCATTCTAGGCTCAAAACCAATCCAGGAATGCCTCGGATGTCTGCCTAACGTAGCAACACAACCCAGTCACGACAAACCAAGGCCAGTATCCTGAAATTGCTACCAGTGTTATCTGCCACCCCTTACCTGTGGTCCAGCTTCCAGGCTACTGGTGTATGCCTGTGTCTCCCTGGAGCAGCTCTCTGTCACCTCCTGCCCTCCCTCTGTCTCTACCAACAGAGCTGCCTTAACTGATGTCGTGCCCAGGTCGATGCCCAGCACGCAGGGAGGAGCAGGTCTGCCCGCCATGGCCACGGCGAGAAGGGATTGCTTGCACCTTCCTCCCCACACTCAGGCCTCTCTGTGTGGATGGCCTCACCACACCAAATCCCACACTGCTCCTTGCTGCCTCCAAGGCGACACCTGCCCAAAAAGCCAAGGGTGCTGAGGGCACAGAGAGCGTGGGCTCCCACCTCAGCAGCGCCTGGGCAGGCTGGGCTGGGAGCGCAGCCTGGACTTTGCCCTGTGGCTCAAAGCCTCTCCCCTCAGCATTGCCTGGCCACTAGCCCTCCATCTTGAGCGTGACAAAACACCCCTTTCCCCAGCCCTTCCCGCTGACCTGCGCAGATTTAAATGAAACTTCACCACAGGACTGAAGCCCTGCACCCTGCCCGCCTCCCCTCGCAGCTCTCCCTGCCCTGGCAGCCCTGCCCGCCTCCCCTCGCTGCCCTCCCTGCCTCCCCTCGCCGCTCTCCCTGCCCTGGCAGCCCTGCCCGCCTCCCCTCGCTGCCCTCCCTGCCTCCCCTCGCCGCTCTCCCTGCCCTGGCAGCCCTGCCCGCCTCCCCTCGCTGCCCTCCCTGCCTCCCCTCGCCGCTCTCCCTGCCCTGGCAGCCCTGCCCGCCTCCCCTCGCTGCCCTCCCTGCCTCCCCTCGCCGCTCTCCCTGCCCTGGCAGCCCTGCCCGCCTCCCCTCGCTGCCCTCCCTGCCTCCCCTCGCCGCTCTCCCTGCCCTGGCAGCCCTGCCCGCCTCCCCTCGCTGCCCTCCCTGCCTCCCCTCGCCGCTCTCCCTGCCCTGGCAGCCCTGCCCGCCTCCCCTCGCTGCCCTCCCTGCCTCCCCTCGCCGCTCTCCCTGCCCTGGCAGCCCTGCCCGCCTCCCCTCGCTGCCCTCCCTGCCTCCCCTCGCCGCTCTCCCTGCCCTGGCAGCCCTGCCCGCCTCCCCTCGCTGCCCTCCCTGCCTCCCCTCGCCGCTCTCCCTGCCCTGGCAGCCCTGCCCGCCTCCCCTCGCTGCCCTCCCTGCCTCCCCTCGCCGCTCTCCCTGCCCTGGCAGCCCTGCCCGCCTCCCCTCGCTGCCCTCCCTGCCTCCCCTCGCCGCTCTCCCTGCCCTGGCAGCCCTGCCCGCCTCCCCTCGCTGCCCTCCCTGCCTCCCCTCGCCGCTCTCCCTGCCCTGGCAGCCCTGCCCGCCTCCCCTCGCTGCCCTCCCTGCCTCCCCTCCCCGCTCTCCCTCCCCTGCCAGCTCTCGCTGCCCTGGCCGCTCTCCCTGCATCCCCCGGCAGCCCTCCCTGCCCTGGCGCCTCTCCCTGCCTCCCCTGGCGCGTGCCGCCAGCGCCCCGGCGCCCACCCGCGCTGCCGCACCCGACACGGCCGAGCGGGAGCGGCCGCCCCGGCGCACAACGCGCCACGGCCGCGGGGCGGGGAGTTGTTCGGCGGCCGCCTCACGTGAGGAACTGAAAAGGGAAGAAGCCGGTTGGGGGTGTGTGGGACGGAGCGGCGGTGTTGGAAGCAGGTAGGTGCCGTCTCCTCAGCGCTCCTTTCCTCAGGATTCGCGCAAGCACGGAGCGTGGGGGGGCCCCGCTTCACCGCGCCCCCCCCCCCCACCAGGGGAGAACGGAGGAGGACTACAAGTCCCAGAGTGCACCGCGCCGCGCTGCCAGCGGCGGGGGGCTGTTGGGGGCGCGGGGGCTGCTGAGATTTGTAGTTCCGCGCGGGGAGGTTGGGGGGGGGGGTTGGTGGTTAAGGGGCGATCCCTCAAGGGGCAGGAGCGAAATATGACTTGTGAGGTAAAGATATCTGCAGGAGAGCCTGGGCATGCAGAGGGGCTGAGGGTCCCTGAGCCGGGCTGGGCGCTGTGGTACCGTGGAGAGAGCCGCCAGCCGAGCGGATGGGAAGGTGTCCCCTCAAAACATGCAGGTGCTGAGCAAAGTCTTCTTCCCCACTTTTTTTCTGCAGCTTTTCCACCATGAGGATACAATACCTGGTCCTCACTCTGCTGTACCTCTCACTTGAGCTGCTGAGGCCTGGCGGTGAGTGTTTGGTCGTCCCAGCTTGGGGCCAGCTCCAGACGGATCAGAAGTGGAAGAGGGCTGCTCTGCAGCATCCCTGCCGTGGCTGTCTGGGGAGACCTGTGCCATGCTCCCCATCAACGATTCTTTCACATTACCTTGGTGTGCTCATGCACAGATGGTGTTACGTTGAGGCACTGAATGTGATTAAGCACTTGTGCTACAAACTCACCTCTGCAGCTTAAATACTACCTGTGCTGCTGCCAGTGAAACTCAGTTCTTCTGCACTTGAATAGATTTTTACAGACACTGTGTAAGACACGGCAACAAGAAAAAAAAAAGTCTCCAGGGCAAGCTCTTTATCTCTCCATTTCTGACTGCATTTTTTACATAGCTCCTTGTTCTTCCTCTTGTCTCTTGTGTCCTTTAAACATACAGTGAATAAAATAGACTTGGATTCCAAATGTCAAAAACTTTGACAGGTGAACAGCTTGAAGCTTTTATATCAGTCGTATTGGCACTCATAATCTCATCCTCTCTCAAGGTATGGTGTGGTACCACACAGCTAGATTGCTGTGAAGTGTACTCATTAATAGCAACATTTCACAGCACCATGGTAAGGTGCTTGTGATTCCTGAAGTGTTAAGAGAGTAAATGTACGTTTTCTTGAACATCTGAGTACCTGGTTTGAATTTGTGACCTAAAAAGCAATTTTAATTTTTAGGCATTAATGACTCCAAAGTTACTAGGCTCACATCAAGAAAAACAATAGTTCAAGTATCCTAGAGCTTTCTCTCAGCATGAACTTCTGTTGCACTTCAGATATTTAGATTGCTTCCTTGTAACTTGTTAAAGTGACAGTTATTTGCTTCTCCTTTTAAGTTGTTTAGTTGCCTTGAGGTAAGCTGTACTTCCTTTGCTGTTTATCATGTGTGTAACCTCCTGCTACAGGTATCAATGGACAAAATGTCTGTATCACAAAAGCAAGCAGGTAGCTCTTCTGAAGGAGCTGTTCATCATTCACAGTAATTGAGATTTGTGTGGGGTTTTTTGGTTGATTGGGTTTTTCCCCCCTGCCTAGATGGAGTCATCGTATTGTCTGTCCCCGAAGTGGTTTCATTAGAAAGTGGAAGTTCAACAAATGTCACCATCTCTATGAGGTAAAACCACGATTGTATCTTTATTCTCTCTTTGAAAGAGGAGATAAGCAAGAGGGTAGGGTTTGGCTATATACTTAAAACTTTCCCACAGACTCAATTACTTATACAGAGTGACTTATACATGATACTTATACTTATACATGAGTGACTTATACAGTCACTCATGTGACTGGCCACTTCTAGCCTATTACACCACTTAGTACCAGTAAGGACCAAGATAGCACAGCATCCTCACAAACAGCCTTGTATGGTTTGCCTCTGCCAATGTCCCATGCCATTTGTATGGGAAGTTGAGCAGGAAAAGATGTTTTATACTTTCTGCCCTATATTAGCTTATTGAACTGTCTTCCACTAGAGAAGTTTCCTCACATCTAAAAATTGACACTTAAGAGACACTTACACTTCCTAGAAGGATCACAAAAAAAAAAAAGCCCTTTACCAAGCAACTAGAACTCACCATTTCTAGCTAAGAAATACAGCTACTCCAGAGTAGGGGCTGATGCACCTTAGCTTCATTGTTTCATACAGGGCATTGTTTATCCTTGTTTTTGCTACATCAGCCTCTTCCCAGGAAAGGGTTGTTAATCACAGGCACACCTCTTCCCTTTGGGAACTCAGAGTTTGAGTAAAGGGAACGGTCAGATGAAAATGTAAGAAGGTGCAGTAAAGAGGCAAATAGTAAAACGTGTCTGCAACAGGCCAGAACTTTTGCTTTGGCAAAGAAAGATGCAATACTGTGATCTTGTCCAGGGACAAGTACAGGCATTTGGACCTTATGGTGTTTTAAATACCACTGTGCAATTAAACCTCGTGGACAAATGCCCAGTGCAGTTCTCTGGGAAAGCTGTGTGGGGCTGCATCACTTGGAAGGTTTTTGTTGCTTGTTTTTATCTTACTGCATGGCTATAATTTCTGCCCTTCATCACCCCAAGTATATTTCTGTCACTTCTGCGCCTCCTTACCAGCAAAGGGTTAATAAGGACAACGATGGGGTGGCAATGACTTTGTTTTCCCACTTTAGTGGAGAAGAGAGAGATAAAGTGTGGCTATATAACTAGTTGATGTAAAAAGAATGTTATCATTCCTTGGTGCTGGTGTTCCCATGAGCACCAAGTAGGTACTGTTGTGCAGGGACTGTTTGTTATGTTTGCAGCAGCTGTGAGGATTTAGCCAATACTCCCCCACAGCCCTGAAGCAATCCTTGTGAACTCCAGCACTGGTCTAACTTGTTATTTCTGCCTTCGCAGAGCTCCATTAAATGAGACTCTGGTGATAACTCTTAATATTACACACTCATCGAAGAACAGCACCATTATTGAGCTGCCTGATGAAGTAAGTGACAGAACAGACTTCTGACCTCCTGCAAAAGCTCACAGCCAGTGTGAGGCAACTCTCCTATTTCTTTGCCTTGCAGGTACAATTGCCTGCAGGTCACACTAAAGCAGACTTCCAAGTGAAAGCAGATGATGTTGGACAAGTGACAGTTTATCTTTATACCATTAATTCCAACTTAACTGGGTGAGAGACTGATTTTTAGTTTGTCTTGCTATCCTACAGCATCCTTAACTACTTAACTACAAGGAGGGAACAGTTAAAGTTTATGGGACATGGGTGATATGTGATTGAGAAGATGTTGTGACCCTCTAGCAATCTCCAAGGTGTTCAGATATATACAAGGTGTAGAAG
This sequence comes from Urocolius indicus, assembly GCA_013401255.1. NCBI lineage: Eukaryota > Metazoa > Chordata > Aves > Coliiformes > Coliidae > Urocolius > Urocolius indicus. The sequence goes on along the minus strand of WBNH01003631.1, from coordinate 456,915 downwards.
CAGAGTGATAGTACCTTGGATTTCATTACTAGACGACTGTGAGTTCTTGTGACTCCTCAGTCTGGTTTCAGTAACCCCTCCCAGCAGCATCAAAACTACATGTCAGCTTTTCTGATCCAGGAAGCATTTGGTAGTAAATGCCCAGTAGTATATTATTCTTACTGTGCAGAACTTGGAGTGCTAATACCTTGATGCAGCTGTGTGCTCACATCACCACTATGGGTTAGAGCCGTTTTGCTGGAACCCTCTTGTCACAGATACCAGTTTTCCCTAATAGAAAAACAGTCCAGCAAGATGGAGAAAGCTGGGTTATATTTCCTTGTCGCCCAGATGCTACTGAGCAAAGGATACTCCTGGTTTACTTCCTCGTTTCACTTCTGCATTTAAGACTCAAAGCAAATGCAGAGGTAAGCACATGGACTGCTCCTCAGGACAGGAATGATCATGGGGCTTCTCTGGCAGTGTGAAAAGTGAAACTCTGCTCTTGCATAACAGCCCTCGTGCTAAGAGAGTGGAAGCCATAGGCACAGGGTGACTTTTGTGAAGATGTCTGTGGTAAAAGAATGGAAAGAGAAAAGGGAGGAAAGGAGAGGCTGAGGGTAGGAGTGAGAGATGCCCTAAACATAACAAGGGCACTAAAGAAGAGGAGAGCAACTCTACTGAAACTGACTCTAATCTTTATTACCTTGTCTCAACACCTGGACTCGGTTTTCTCTCTCAAAGCAGAACAAGGAAAATTCTGCTGGAAAAAGAGTGTGACCAAACAAATTAACTAATTCTGTTTGCATTAACCATCAGACCTAGGATTCAGTTTCAAGTGATTCATAGCATCATAGTGAGATATGCTGATGAGGTGATTGGCTGGATCTATTTCCTCGCCTGGTCCATCTCCTTTTATCCTCAACTCTTTGAGAACTGGCGCCGAAAAAGGTAAAGAAACTGAAGATGTGTTTGCAAGTCACTGAACTACTGCAAATTCTGGTCCCAGCTCCACTTACACCCACTTGGGTTATTGTGAATTGTGCATGGAAAGACTGGGGAGGAAAAAAGGCAAGGATAAGGCCTGAAGATATGCATCCCTAGGGAGCTTTAACACCTTCAAGTCAGAGGAAAGTAAGAGCATCTTAAAGACAGCCAATCCTATGGTTTGGCATTCAGTACTAATTTGTGAGAGAGGGGACTTCTCCATTCCCCCTGGTGTCATGTTGTAAATTGTCTGAGCCAACTGTGGTGACCACCTTAAAAGATTACTTACCTTGTAAGCTGCTTTTCAGTCAGCTCTCTGTGTAGTCATGAGGCCAGCTCCCTTTACACCAAGTGACTGAAAGCAGAAACATCATTATATATGAAAAAAAGCACATTTGTTTGTGTAAAGATGCACTACCTCTGCCATTGAGTCAGGCTGGAATGGTTTTATCAGGCTATCTGAGCTCCTGGAGGAGACAGCAAGAGCTATTCCAAGTACCAGCACATGACATATGAGGGGTGTTTCACCTTGTTTCCTCACAGACTGCCAGCATTGTGTTGTCACAATGCCTGCAGCTCTGGCTCAAAATGTGGCTATAAATGAGCACATTCTAGAGTTAAGCTATCCCTGTGTATTTCTCATACTTCTTTTTTCCCCCTTTCCCCAGTGTTGTTGGACTAAGCTTTGACTTTATAGCATTAAACCTTACTGGCTTTATAGCATACAGTGTGTTCAATGTTGGACTCTTCTGGATTCCCTTGATCAAGGTAGGGAAGATTCTCTCAATACTTGCCTGGGGATGGGTGTCTACAGAAGGGAGTTAAGACATTTGGCTGGTTATGGTTTCTCTTGCACCTAGGAGGAATTCTTGGTCAGTTATCCCAGTGGGGTGAACCCTGTGGCCATCAATGATGTTTTCTTCAGTCTCCATGCAGTAGTTCTAACACTCCTCACCATCGTTCAGTGCTGCATCTACGAGGTAAGTCTCAGTGCTGAGCTGACCTGCTAGCTCTGTCAGACCCCCCTCCTCCAACACCTCATGCTCACCATTCACTCCTGGGCTCCAAAGTCCTCTTCCTTGCTCGTGTGGGCTCTGCTGTTTCCTTACTACTTGGAGCATTCTTTAATCTGGGACCTTAGGGACTCCTGCAGCTCAGGCTTCACCTTTCTTTCTACTGCAAAGGCCCTCTTGTAGTTCCCACCCTTTTCAGGTGAGACTGGTGGTTAGGCAGGTGGTTCTTAACTCTTATTAATTGTTATGGTCAGGTGGTTCTTGATTTAAGTCCCTTTGTAAAAACCTTCTGATCTGAACAGCCAATTTTCTCTAGATGGCAACTGATTCTCTCTTATCATGGAATTGTTTTGATTGGAAAAGACCTTTAAGACTGAGTCCAACCATTGGCCTCACGCTGCCAAGCCCACCACTAAACTACATCTCTCAGCACCTCATCTACATGGCTTTTAAACATCTCCAAACGTGGGGACTCCACCACCTCCTGCAGCTGGTTGCTGTAACAATCATTTAAGTTTAACATTCCTTTGTGGGTTGAGCCTAACTGATATGCCACCAGCTTAGGACTGTAACCTTGCCAGTCCTGAGTATACATTGTATCTTGGTGTGTCTGTGTGCATGACCTACGTCAGTCTATCTGCATTTGTATTTCAGAGAGAGGGTCAGAAAGTATCCAAAGTTGTTGTTGGACTACTGGCACTTGCGTGGATCTTCACATTTACCATCCTGTTCCTTGCTGCAGCTGAGGAGATGACGTGGCTGCAGTTCTTGTTCTGCTTCTCTTACATTAAATTGACAGTCACCCTCATAAAATACTTTCCACAGGTAAATCTGAACTTTTCCACTGTATTCCTGTCACCCTAAGCCTGCAGTGTGTGCTCTTGGAAGTCTGACCAGACTAAACCAGCAATGATGAACTCTTGTAGTTGACAGAAGCAGCCAGAGCTGTGAAGCTGAGCTGCTGACTGGCACCTTGTTATGTTCCAGGCCTACCTGAACTTCCAACGGAAGAGCACTGAGGGATGGAGCATTGGAAACGTGTTGTTAGACTTCACTGGTGGAAGCTTCAGCCTTCTCCAGATGTTTTTGCAGTCATACAACAATGGTAAGGCTGGAAGTGAGGTGGTGAGGCCTTTCTTAATGGTGTGGGAGAATCCTGCTACAAACAGTAGGTTATCTTGGGAGAACGGTGGTTAATGTGGGCAGCTGCTCTTGTACTTAGAATGAAGAATCTGTTCGTATCCCTTCAAGATAGAAAATAAAAAAGCTATTCTGAAGAAAGCACAGGAACAGTTGTTAACTAGTTTGGCATAAGATGTACCTCAAGTCAGCCTTAAGGTGTGACTACGCAGCCCAGGTAATACACATGAACTCTCTAGTATGTGTGGCACGTATGAGATACACTAGGCTTAACTCTCTCATTTTGTTTGACAGATGAGTGGAAGTTAATCTTTGGAGATCCAACCAAGTTTGGCCTGGGTTTGTTCTCCATCATCTTTGACATTGTTTTTATGGTCCAGCACTACTGCCTTTACAGGAGACGAGGGTATGAACCTTGTGACTAACATCCCTCCAGAAGACACAACTTTCAATTGAACTTACTCTGACCCTGGCTGAGGGCTCTCAAGCTGCCTGCTGCCAGAAAAAAAGGCAATTCTGATCTCTGTTTATTCTTCAATCCTGTCTGGTGTGGAACGTGAGCTGTTGCTTCACCAAATGCTGCTTGCCAGATGCCTTAAAGAACAGGAACCTCTCCAACCACCACCTGCCAATGGGTGACCTGTTGAAGCTACAGACAGTGTGAGCTGTCTAAGCAACACGTGGCTCTTTTTCCACTAACAACAGGAAAGAGAAAGAACAGAGTGACGTCTTTCTGATGGGAAGTGAAGTACAAAGAGCAGAGTTCTGGCTTCCCACAACATGAGATTGCGTTTAGGCAACCACTTAATATCTTAATGTAAAGAGTGAAGGCTGCCTGTGGATCTACGTGCTGCTGCTGCCTCCTCACTGCCAGCTCACAGCACAACAGGACTCAGGCTGGCTGTTAAACAGCTGTAGTGGTACAGAAAAGAACAATGAGGCCGGCAGCAAATACACAAATAGTAGAACCTGAACTCTTCATTAAAAAAGTACTGATTATTGTACTGGAACTGGATTACTAGCTCACTGAAAGCTCTTTCAGAGGTGCCAAGACAAGGGCTCAGATTTATCTGAAGATTTATAGTGCACTAACTTGATTTTGTACACTTCTACTGACACGCCTTCAATCCTAAATGGTGGATGGGAAAAAGTAAAGATCTACTAAAGAGGTTATTTCTCAGTGGTTTCTGTTAATAGGCCCATGATTGAAGTTTAAACTTGTTTTATTTCTGGGCAACTGTCTTAACTCCATGTGGTATGTTGTAGGTAGAGATGCAGGGGGTTACTTGAAGGTAAGTTTATACCCTTTAAAAGAACTCAAAGGGAATCCCTGCATTTGGACTTGAATGCTCAAAAGCCAATATATCTTACTAAGTGTAAATCTAAGGAAAACTAGAACCCCTCCTCTCCGCTGCTAGAGCCCCAGTGAGCAAATACCAGGGAAATGAGACCTTACTGACCTCTGCATTGTGGTGATACAGTCCACCAGCTGCTTCAAGCCAGACAAGAAAAAGACTCAGCTGGAGGCATTGAAGGCATGTGGCAGTCTTAAATGTAATGAGAAAGAGCTCAGGAAATCCAACTTTTATTGTGTGTAAAATCAAGTGAAATAGCAGTACAAATAGCAGTGTGTCTTTTATAGTAACAAAAATAACTTCAACTTCAAAGCCTTAAAATTTACCACTGAATTCTTAAGTTACAAAAGTCAAAAGCAGTATTGTGGTAACTCCATAGAAACAAAAGTGGTCAATAGGCATCTGCTGGTGTGTACAGAGGAGGCTGAGATGCATTCATTACAACTTCTGTACACAGCACAGCAGCAAGGTACTGAATAAGTTAGTCTGCCACCTCATCCTGTTCTATTTACAACATCTTACCTGAAGACTGCTTAAGGAAAGGACAGATATGTATAAATCAACTGAAGGGGATTGAGCACTCCAGTTTTTGGATAGTTGTAAAGCTGTCTGGTTAACAAGCCACCAGGATGCCAGGTAATCAATGTAGTGTTGCAGCAACAATCTTCATTCCTGTGGCACGTTGAGCTCAACAACTTTGTATCTTACCAGAAGTTTCAATTTGGTCAAGAGGCACTTCGGCAGCTACTGGCATGTTCATCTCTTCCCTCCACTGCATCCATGATTTAGGCAAATTGTAGCAGACAGACCAAAATCCCCTCCTCTCATTTCCAGTCTGACAGAAGTGGAATGAAGAACTGAAGACTCCATGGCTGGGAGCAGCTCTTTTGGCAAGTTCAGCCACAACATTTTCTTTTCTGCTCCCCATTCCTTTCATTGAAACATGATTAATTTGCTGTTACAAATTCCTTGGTAACAAGGAGAATTAAGGTTTTACTCTGATGGTGAAGTTGAACTGTAGTGTGCAGGAACTTTTAGTGTATTTTACAGGCACCTCTGATACTTGGATTTTGTCTGAAGAGGCTGCTTTGTGCCAGGACATGTGCAGTAAAGCGTAATGCCTCAAACCTTTCAGCACTCTGTCTAGCTAGCACAGTGTAGGGTTAGTACAGCATTTCTCCCCACAGCAGTGGGCAGCTCTTCATTCTGGCACTTTAATGTGACAGCACAGATGGACAGGACACAGCTTGCTTCTAAAAGCTTGAGCACAGCAAACCCTCTCAGCTTCTGTAGCAGAAACTACAGTTCCTCTTAAAATAGGAAGCCTTTGTGCTACAAAAGTATCTTGTCCGAGTTAAGGCTTCTGTGGTTGCTTCCTTAGAAAACAAGTGTCTGTCCTGTCCTGAAAGCCACGACTACACTAAAGTCTCACCATGTACCTGCAGGGAAGACTTTAGAGCAGCCCTCTGCTGAGGGGACTCAAGTTTTACTACTGCCAGTTATACCAGAGGAAGGAAAGGGAAAAAACAAAGTGTGTTTACCACAGTTAGGAATGTGCACTCCTGCCAGCCAGCCCACTCAGGTCTAGTATTTGCTTCCTTGCTTGATACCCACCAATAGATCTCCCTCCCCGACCCTTCTCCCCAGCTTGGTGATGGATTAGGGGGCCATCATGGATTGTTGCACAGCCTTCTGCAGAGATTGCCTGGTCACCAGCAGCCGTACCACTTCTTCATTCCTTTTTGTCAGCCTCTTCCTGGCTTGGTCATGGGTCACCATTGTCATGTCCCAGCCATTCACCTGGGAAAAAGACCACAAAGTGAGGGTCTGTGGACTCATGGCTGTCCTGTGCCTGTTCCATCCAAACTAGGCAGCAGGTAGGCTGATGCCACAGCTCAGGTGGTTTATAAGCCCCACAGCCTGTCCCAGAAAGCACCCAGAACTCGATGTTTCCCCCAGCAGAAAGTTCTGTGCAGCGTGCACTCAGCTCTGTATTAGCATGTGACATATCTTGGTGTTTACCTGCATGATTTTATCTCCAATCTGAAGTCCCGCAACTTCTGCTGGGCCTCCTTCTGTCACCCTTGTTACATAGATACCCTGGGGGGAAAAAGAGGTAGTAAAAACCAGTGTTCATTTACTACATCTGGAAACATTCAATGCTCAAAGGCCTTTCTGCTGACAAGGCAAAGACACTCGGTAAGTATGTCAGGGGATTCCAGTTCAAAAATTGTTCGTGTGAGGTTGGAAGACAGAAAAGGTGGAAAGCAACTCAGAAGCAGCTTAGTCTACAACTAATGTGGCAAGTGAGGAACCTCTTGGGGACAGACTACAGCTGTGAGGGCACAGAGCTTGCTGGGGTAGCTGGATGTGCGCAGCCTTTTGCTGAGAAGGTTGCTACAGGGCATAAAAAGCATCTGACCTTGTCGGTCTTGTCTTCAGAGAAAGGATTCTGAGTAGGATCCTGATCGATGCCACCTCCAATGCTGAATCCCAGGATCAAATTGTCACCTTGACGGAGTTTATGTATTTCAATCCTTTGCTGAAAAGGGATAGAGAGAAAACAGCTGAGCATGGTGACCCCTGGAAGAGAGCTCAAGTGTGTCTCAGGCACAGCTACTGCGGATTGGCTTTCACAGAGGTACCGTGAGCCCACTCCCACGGGCTGTGGCATGGCTCAGGCAGCTCACACATCCTAGCCAGGCAGCTCCAGCCCCTCAGCAGCACAAGCTACCACAGGGCATGTGCTATCTGTACATCCCACACAGCCTGGGTGCTGACAGCAGTTGGCTCTGCACTGTTCTCAGCCCTACAACCACACAGCAGGACAAGCAGCCAGCTGCAAGCTCACCCAGGATGCAGCCAAGCTCCTTGATTACTCAGTGCTTTACCACTCCTCAGAGCTATAAAGGGAACAGGCTACAACCAGAGCAGGTCTCTTCAAACATGAGTCACGTCTTGATAAGCAGCAGTCGCCCACAGCTAGGCTCAGCTTGTCCTTCACCCGTGTGCCTCGTCTCCCCTGCCAGGGCTGGGCAGCAACAACAGCCTGTTCTGAGGACAGCTCGTTTTCAAGATAACTTATCAAAACGCTTCGGTAATCCCGAGGCGGGTCCCTCCGGCTGAAGCCCACAGGCAGCTGACACGTCTCACGGGTTATCCGGGCAGGGTGTAAGTGCGGGTTTGTGCCCAGATGAGGAGCCGAGCTCCAGGCTGAACGAACGGTCACTCCCCAGGCCGGGCCCTCGCTCGGAGCCGCCCGTCGAGGCAGCGGCCGCGCCCCGGGGCCGTGCTGGGGGCTGCCCGCTCCCACACGGCGAGTTACGGTCACACCGGCCCTGGAACCGCTCACCTCAGCCTCCGACCCGCGGCACAAGCGGCGAGCGCTCAGCTCACGGCGTCCGTCCTCCGTTAGGAGCCGCGCCCGCCCGCCCCGCGCAGGTGCGTGTCCCGCCCGCTGCCCCGCGCCGGCTCTGCCGACACGCGGCTGCCTCCGGAGCGCCCGGCGGGGAGCGCCCGGCTCGCCCCGAGCACTGACACGCGCGGG